>PVJA010033730.1:0-23047 GCA_004027025.1 Myocastor coypus | reverse complement strand
CAGCAAGTTAATGGATGAAGCCCAACTCAAGCCAAACTGCATCATTAGAGTCCACTTTGCAAACTCTATCACTGAAACTATACTACGATCATCTCATCTGAAATAGATTAAGAGTATATTTATGCAAAATTTCCCTCTCAGATATAAATAAATCATGTATAAATGTAATTTCTCACTTCTCATTTTGAACTTTGAAACTTATCATGCTTTGGGACTTACCAAGAATCTCCATGTTAGTTTACTGAACAATTTGAATCAGGAACATTTTTGTTATTAATCAAAATGTGTAACTAAGGTGTGATTGTGGTGCATATCTGTAATCCCAGCTACTTGGGAGGCTGAGGCAGGAGGGTGGCTTAAATTTGAGGCCAACCTGAACTACATAGTGCGTTCAAGTCTGAGGAATTACATAAAGAAACATTGTCTCAAAAAACAAAAGTATGCCAGGCATGGTGGCGCACGCCTGTAATCCCAGCACTCGGGAGGCTGAGGCAGAAGGATCAGTGCGAGTTCGAGACCAGCCTGGGCTACAAAAGTGAGTTCAAGGCCAGCCTCAACTGCATAGCGAGACCTTGTCTCAAACAGACAAAAAAAAAAAAAAAGTGTAACTCAATATATTCTGTTTTATTGTATTGACTTATAATCATAATGATGATACATACAATCCAATTTATATTTGCTGTATATCATTAATAACTTTTGACTATTTTGTTTTTTGTTTTGTTTTGTTTGTCTTTTTGAGACAGGGTCTCGCTATGCAGTTCAGGCTGGCCTTGAGCTCACTTTGGTAGCTCAGGCTGATCTCGAACTCGCATGGATCCTCCTGCCTCAGCCTCCTGAGTGCTGGGTTTACAGGCATGTGCCACACGCCTGGCTTTTGACTGTATTTTGTATTTCGGAATATTTGATGTATTTTCTTAATTGTATAATTTTATTTTGGGATTTTATGACTTTCTCTTCCCTTAAATGAAAGACTTGAAAATACTTAAATTACAAATGAAAACATTTTAATTGAGCACTGACAGTTTACATAAACCATGGTATTCATATATGAGCTATCTGCCAACCTCCAATCTATTACTATTTCCATCCTACTATTTGTCACACTTGAAAATTCTAATTCATTTAATCTACCTCAGTTCTTTAGGCAGCTTCAACTATGTTTACTGGATCAGATTAACTCGTAACATTTTGATGAGTGATTGGTCATTTGAGATCTCTCCTTTGGCTGTCTTCTGCTCACCCTCCACATCAATAACTCTTTGGGGTTTTATCACTGTAATGAGGAAACTGCTTAAGGACCAATAGCTTCTACTCTCCATTTGGATCTGATTATACCTGTAGATGGTAGGGAGCCAGGGACATCTGCCAGCTGAGGTTTCCTACAAGGGTATTGTATGCCATCACTCCTCCAGTCTTTCATCAATTTCAGATATTTCTGTTTCCCTAGGTCAACCTTGTACATCTGGCCATTTATTACAGCTCTCTAGGTCAGGAGGCCAGCCCTGGTCTCAGGGACTAACGTTAAGATGTTGGTAGGGCTATGTTCCTTTTTGGTTGCTTTCAGAGAGAATATTTTTCTTTGCTGTTATTTCCTACTTTTGGAGGCCACCTTCATTTCTTGCCTCATAGCTCATTCTTCTATGCTCAGATTCAGCAAGGAAAAATCAAGTTCTCTACACATTGATTCACACTTATTCTTTTCCTTTCCTCTTCCATATTTGAGAACCGGTGAGATTAGATAGAGCCCACAGGGAAAATTCAAGATGGCTCCCTATTTTAATCCTAGTTACATCTGCCAAGTCGATTTTGCTGTAACAGTTAACCTATTGGGAGGCTCTAGGGATCAGGATATGGGGCATCTTGACAAGGGAACAAAGGACACTATTCTGCTTTTAAGGACATATACATGTACATATATGCAGATGTAAAGTGACTAATATGGACTGTTTTGGGCCAGCAAAATGACTCAGTGGTCTAAAGTGCCTGCTTAAGCAAGCTTAGGCAACCACAGGGATTTTGGTTCCATCACCGGCACCACAGGTTGTGCCAGACCCACTCCCAGGACAGGCTTAGCTGACCACAATAATAAAAAAAGAACTGTTTTTCAAAATAATTATTTTTAAAATATGTATATTTTCATTTGTATAAAATACAGTGTTTATAACTATATGAAATACACCCATGTTGTAAATACATAATAAAAAAAAGACTTACACAAAATGTTCCTCAATGAGAAATGAGATTTTGAGAACATGGAGAGAAAATCTTACACATTTTATTTGATACTATCTCTTGTTGTTTGATGTTGCTCCACTTTAGGACTTTTATAATTCTAATTTAGATAGCATCATATTAAAATAGAAATGCAAAATAAAATCACATTTGCAAATATACTTCTACAATGAAAATATGATTTAAAATACCATATACACCATACCAAGAAAACATATGAAACATCCTGGATAAGAAATGGGTATAGTGCCGGGCATGGTAGCACATGCCTGTAATCCCAGCACTTGGGAGGCTGAGGCAGGAGGATCAATGTGAGTTCGAGACCAGCCTGGGCTACAAAAGTGAGCTCAAGGCCAGTCTGAACTACATACTGAAACCCTGTCTCAAAAAGACAAAAAAAAAAAAAAAAAAAAAAAAAAAAAAAAAAAAAAAAAAAAAAGAAAAGAAATGGATATAGTTTTATAATGAAACTGTGAAGTGATTTGAAAATTATTTTGGAAACAACTGATATAAATATACAGGCAACCTACATTTGTATTAGAGGCAACTGAACATTACATTGATATTATCCTTCCAAAATAATTTATTCGCTAACATACTGACCCAACAAAATGTTAATGTACATTAAAAGGCAGTAATAGAGTCTCATAATATTGGTACAAAAATCATTTTTTGTCTATGTAGGTGGAGCAGGAGAGTCAAGAAAAAAAGTGTACAAAGATATACACTATCTGGGAAATCATTCATATTTATCACATATACAGCAAGAAATCATGACTAGTTTAAAGCAGGTTTTCTAAACTTCAATGCTCTTCACATTAAGACTAAGCCAGTCTTGGAGATGGAGGCAGAGAGGATGGCTGTGCTGCACATCTCAGGCTGGCTAGCAGCGCCCATGGCCTCTGTTCAGTAGATGTCAGTGGCAGCCCTGCCCTGCAACCTCTCCTATCCCCCAGGTCTGTTGAGACAAGCAAAACACTGTTTCAACATTGTCACATGTGCCCTTGGGAACCAAATCAGCCAAATTCACCTCTTTCTGAGAACCACCTCAATGTTATATATGTATTTCTAGACACATACCAATCTTTAAAAGGTAGCCAAAGAAACCCATTAAACAATAAGAAATTTTTAAAATTGTAATTTATCAAAATTTATTCAGAAGAGTAATAACAAATGACAGTAAATTAAAGTGTCACTGCTCTTAAAAATGAAAGTTAAAATTCTTATTCTACAAAGAAATTCAGCAATATGTAAATGTAACCAGAATCTTATCTGTTATTCTAGTAATTAGACTAAGGAATTAACCTGAGGGAAATAAGTCAAAGGAATGAATAAATACATAAATATTCTCATTAGAGAATTATTGAAAATAGTAAAAGTAAAATGTAATGTCCAATAATGGACAAAGAGTAAACATAAATTAGGATATGTAGTCATATAATGTAATATTATCTAAATAAAAAAGTATATGTTTAACATTAAGTATTCATGGGGCCTGGCGGGATGGCTCACTGGTCTAAAGCACCTGCTTGGGGAAGCTTGGGCGGCTTCAGGGACCGCGGTTCGATCCCCGGCACCACATGCTGCGCCAGCCCTGCCCTCGGGGTGGGCTGAGCCAGCCCTAAAGATGAGTGAATAAACAAACAGGGGTTCTGAAACAAGAAAAAATAAATAAATAAGTAAATTCTTTAAAAAAATTAAGTATTCAAATATGGTTTCAAATATAATGTTAAAATTAAAAAGCTACAATACAAATATATGTCTAAATTATAGGCTGCTATGTTACTCTAAAATATGTGAATAAATAAATGATTCTAATTTCAGATACTATATGTGTATATAATTGGGCAAGAGATACTAGAATGGGGAAACTGAAATGTGTGACTAAAAGATCAAGAATCGGGTTATTCTAGATGAAAGTTGGAAGCTGTATTAAATTTCTTAACGAAAATGGAGTGAAGCAAGTCATCTTTTACTTGTTTCGTATTTTTTGTTCATTTTACAACATTTATACTTCTACAATTATTCAAATTATCTTTAAGGACTCTCTCCGTGTTTTCTAAGTTCAGTCTTAACTTTCTTTTGGCATAGTCAGATTTCCATTCCATATCACAAAACAAGGTTAAATATTTGCAATTTCTTTGTACTTATTAATATCTAAAATTGGATTGCAATATCTTCACCAATCTCAATACTGAAAGACCTAACTACCAAGTGAGTGCTTCTCTTGGTTAATACTTTGTTTTGTCAAATCTTTCAACCAATTTTCAACCTATATAACTCAGTTCCTATTCAATCCACTTATAATGAATTTTATGAGTTAAACTTTCACAACTCATGTTTTACACTGAAAACTATACATATAGATATATAGAGATATAATTTATCAATTAATTTAATTCTAGGACCCTAACTAAACAGCAACCAAGTCTTCCTGATCTTCTTTGCCAGATGGTCAACTCTTTCATGATTGTTTAAGAGATCATTATCTCGTAAAGATTTACACGATTCTTTATTACCATGTATTTTGTGTATTGTATTTAGATAAAATATGAACTGAACTATTCTTACAAGCTTATTTTCCTCCATAAGCTTCCTTTTAAAATTCATAGGTGAGGCTGTCTACAACCCTATCTCTTTTGTCATCTTTGCAACCTCTAAAGTTGCCTTGCTTCTGCTCCCACTCAGCCTCCAAAGTAAAGCCTTGAAGAGAACTCCCAAAGACTGTAGGTGAAAGCGAGTCTGTTATTCTGTTACATTCTATTACCTTTCACATTCTATTTCATTTCCTGGCTCTCCCATTTTGTCAATTGACCAGATAAGCTTTGGTTCTCCCCTTGTTTCTCATCGAGTTCCCATGAGCTGTGGTTCAGCAACCCAACAGAGCTTCTCGATCTCTTCCAAGAAATTAGGTTTTCAGTTCGAGTTGATCATACACTCTCTGTTTACTACACAACATGAGCTCGTGGACTTTGGGTTTACCTAACCAAGTAGTAAAGTTACTGTACTCAATATTCAGTAAAATAGTTGAGAATGATAATTCTTTATCATAGCATTTTTTTTTGTTTTGTTTTGTTTTTTTGTCTTTTTGAGACAGGGTCTCACTGTGCAGCTCAGGCTGGCTTTGAGCTCACTTTTGTAGCCCAGGCTGGTCTCGAACTCACAACGATCCTCCTGCCTCAGCCTCCCAAGTGCTGGGATTACAGGCGTGAGCCACCACGCCCGGCTTATCATAGCATTTATTTTGAAATGAGACAATTAGTATGTGAGCTACTGTGTAACAAAAATCCTAACTCACTTGTTGACCAGAACTTGTCTTTATGCTAAAACTCTTTTTTGAATTTGAGGTAAGGTCTCTGTGTAAGTTATCATTAAAATAAAGAAATTTTGGGGCAGAAATAAGAGTGACAGCATTGAAGCTGGGCGTGGTGGTGCACGCCTGTAATCCCAGCACTCGGAGGCTGAGGCAGGAGGATCGTTGTGAGTTCAAGACCAGCCTGGGCTACAAAAGTGAGTTCAAGGCCAGCCTGAACTGCATAGTGAGACCCTGTCTCAAAAAAAAAAGAGTGATAGCATAAAAAAATACAAGTCATTTTGTGTCTGGACATCTGCTTTTTACACCCATAAGAACCCAGAATAAACATCAGAACCAAAATTAGCTAAAAAAAATCACCACCAAATAATACTTCACCAGAATCTGTAAAACCCTGAAACATTCAGCAAGACTTCTAGGTAAATAAATTTTATAAATTTGGATATTCTAAAATGCAAGAAAGGGGTCGATTTTTATTAGGAAAAATACTCTATTTTGTTCCTTTTTTCTTTCTTTTGGTACTGGGCACTGAACTCAGGACCTTGCACTTGACAGGCAGGCTCCTAAGCCACTGAGCTATCTCCTCAGCCCAACATTTTATTTTCAAAGAAGCCATTAAACTGAATACAAGGGCATACTCTTACAGAACAAAATCTTATGCTAAATATCAAAATAAAGGATAATGTCTTTCAATATGGAATTTTAACATACAAGTTTTTCCTGGTACAGGCTTCTTCAACCCACCACATGTTAGCTCAATCTATGATTTTTGGCGAATTATCATTTGGGAGAATTTGCTTCTAAAAGAGTTTTCAGAAAAAGAAAAAGTTAATGGGTGGAACCTATGACCTAGGTGGGTGAGTCTCCTGTCTGGACCAATGGACACAGGACCACTGCTCCACTGGAGCAAGGAGAGCCTTGGAGTCTGGCACTCAAGCCATTACCACATTTAGCAGGGTAGGACAGTGGACTCATGGGCACAATGGCAGTTTCATAGTGTTGGCAGTTGTCTTAGTCACTTTTCACTCATTGCTGGGACAAACAGCCAACACTCAAAATGAAGGAAGGAAAGGTTTATTTAGCTCACAATTACTGGAGGTTTCAGTCCATATTCAGCTGGCCCCAGGCTGAGTGGAATGGGGTGGAGAGCATCCAGTTCATGGCGGCAGAACAGCAACAAAATGGTGGCAGAGGTAGCCAACCAAACAGGGTAACAGAGCAACAGCAACAGCTTGAGTCTGTCCCTCTGTCGCTCTTTATATTACATTCAGGCTCTCTTAGGATATCTGCCTCAGGATATCTGCCCTAGACCACACCCATAGTCTCAGCCTTACTCAGACCAATAATCCCATCAGTACAAAAACATAATCCCAGGGATCATGAATCAAGTCTCAATTGATAGAAACCACACCCCATGATTGCATGAGTCTCTGGGGGGACAGTTAGACATAAACCGTAACATCAGTGTAAAAGCCAAATTGAGAGTTTCTACCAGTGGGTTTTTTTTAAAAATACAGAGTTGAATGTACATGAGTAATCAAGGACAGGAATCTGAAAAGCTACACATCAAATGGTAGACCATTTCTAGTATGCCTGAAGATTTCCTCCTAATCATTCTTTCATCATTCATCTACCTCCAATATGAAGGCTACTTGAATGATGGAAAGGAAACCACAAACATGATAATACAGGAATTTGTGAGTGTGGCTTGGTGCAGGGCTGTGAGCTTGGCTCCTCCCTTCCTCCATTGACCAGGGACCCTGGGACTGGTAAGAAAAGTCAGAGATCAGCTCTTCCTTCCCACTACTGGTTGGACTCAGGGCCAGGAAACCTCCATAAATCCCAGCAATGGGGCTGGGGAGATAGCTTGGTAGTATAAGTGCCTGCCTGGCAAGTGCAAGGACCCAAGTTCAATCCCCAGTACTGCATGTCATGCTGGCCCCTGAAACCTGAGCAGGCCGTATGGACCCTGAAACTAAGTGTGGCAGAGCACACCTGTAATCCCATTGCTGAGGAGGGTAAGACAAAAGGACCCCTATGAGTCTGAACTGCATACTAAAACCCTGTATCAAACGAATACATAAAAATAACAATAATAAATAATAACTAAATGAAAAAAATGCTGGTCTCTGAATAGGATGCACATAATGGGCAGGCAGAACCAGAGATGTGGAAATATCTCATGCAACATTAGCAATATAACCCAAAAGGTGGTCTCTAATCTTCCTGTTTGTCTTATTTGACCTGTCCTCTTCCTGTCTTGCATCAACTATCTTACATGACTTTATGAGACTTTCATGAGTTAATATTGTATCTTCTCTATCTGATTCACTTCAGAACTACTAGGTTTTCTCTTCCAATACTTACCACCTGTGTCCTATAATTACCCAAAGTCTATCACCTTATGACCTCCAACCTTGATCCTATTATATTTAGCCTCATTAACCTCTCTATCCTATCTCTATCCTCCTGAACTGGCTGTCACACACCTATGACAGGGCAAAAATCACTCCACTAAGTATAAAATCATTGCATACAAATTCCTGGAATAAGTTTGACTTATTATATTTCTACAGACATTCTCCTACAGTTATAGATATAAATCACCACACATTGTCAGTAACCAGGCTGCATTTAAGTCTATTGCTCTTGCCAACTGAACTACTTTAATCAGGATGTCATAAATACTATGATCAGTTTTTACATGCTGTATGACAACACTGCAATTGTAAGGGATCATAACCATCACCATAACCATCATCCAATATCAGAAGCATCACTCCTAAGTCAAATTGATAATGACTATGCATACTTATTATATTGGGAAGACAGGTTTTTGGGAAGACATGAAGACCAAAACCACCTACATCTCAAAGACATTCAGAACAACAGACACCTCCTAAAAACAGCTTCAACGCTAGTGAAAAGGCTGTTAAACATAAGAAATCTACAAGCATCAACACAGGAAAACAAATAAAGTAGAAAAAAGAAAAATGGCAAAACAAAGAAGCAAAATGCAAGTCAAAAGCTCCAGCTTAACCAGCACAAATACAGAGTACAAAGAGATACAGGAAATTGGAAGCCAACACATGGAACTCTCTGAAATGATAACAGCACCAATGAAAAACCAAATGAAAGAGACCATAGAAAAAATAATCTCTAAGGTAAAAAAGAAATTGCTACCAAAAGGCATTAAAGTAGACACAGGTAAACAAGTAGGAGTTCAGGAAAGTGATGGAAACCATGAATGCCGAAAATATATAAAAAATGGAATCAATGAAAGAGAACCACACAAAAACGCAGGAGATGAGAAACTCCTGGAAGTGTGTGCAGCCGATTAAATGAAGGTGGGGATAGGATATCCAATCTGGAAGACAGGAATGCAGTTAGTGCCCAGGAGAAGAAAGATAGCTTAAAAACTGCAAGAAACCACAAAAGAACAGTCAAACAGCTACAGGATGACAGACAAAAAAAGAACAACATAAAATTGACCAGAATCAGTGAGAATGCTGGATATAGCATATAAGGCATTAAAAACAACTTCACAGAAAGAATGGCAGAAAACTTCCAAATACAAATGAGGAATTTTACATACAAATAAATGAAGAATATAAAACTCCAAATAGCAATAACCTGGACTGGGTAGATAGCTCTGTGGCACAAGTGCCTGCCTGGCAAGTGCAAGGTCATGAATTTGAGCCCTGATCCTGAAAAAAAAAAAAAAAACACAATAACCAAATTAAATCTACAATAAGGCATATAATAATCAGGATTCCAGAAAGTCAACAACAACAACAACAAAAAAAAAAAAAAGTATGCAAAGCAGCTAGAGAAAGGAAACGTTATCAGCTATCAAGGAAAACCTATCAGATTCACAGATTTCTAAAGACAAACTGTCAAATTAAAGAGACTTTGAGGGTGGGCCTAATAGTTCAGCAAACTAAAGCTCCTGCTTAGGCAGAGCACAGTTACCGCCTGTGCTGGCCTGCGAGGTTCACTGAGATAGTGATTATGAATCCAATATATATAGTGACACCCTGTAGACCCTCCCCTAAATATAGAAAAATAAATATGTAAATTGAAAGAAAGGAAGAAAGAAAGGAAAGAAGAAAGAAAGAAAGAAAGAAAGAAAGAAAGAAAGAAAGAAAGAAAGAAAGAAAGAAAGAAAGAAAGAAAGAAAGACAAACCTTGGAGTGAGATATTTCAAGCCTTAAAAGAAAACAATCTTCAACCCCGACTGATATACCCTGCAAAACTATCTTTAAAATTTAGTGGAGAAATAAGATGCTTACAGAGAAAGAACAACTGAAGAAATTTATATTTACCAAACATCGATGCAGTGCTCTGAAGAGCATAATAGAAAGTGATGACAAAGGCCACAAACACATGAACACCAATAGAAAGAAGTTTCCAGATAGGAGAATCAACTAAACAAAGGAAAAAGACAAGGAACAAAAAACAGGGAAATAAAATTAAAAGAAATTCAGAGCTGGGAGCTAGCTCACCAGCACAGCACCTACCACAGAAGCATGAGGTTGTGAGTCCAATTACTGGTATAAAAAATAGAAGGAAAAGAAAAGAAAAACCAATATGTATCAGTTATGACCATCAATGTAAAGGGTCTTAACTCAAAAGTCAAAAGACACAGACTGGCAAAATGAGTTAAGAAGGAAGACCCAACAATATGTTGCAGTCAAGAAACAAATTTGACACAAAAAGAAATGCATAGAAAGAAAGTCATAGGATGGAAAACAATTCTCCTCCATGCCATAGGAACCAAGAAAAAGTAAGGGTAGGTTTTCTATTTGAAGAAAATGCAAACTTTAAACCAAAGTTGATTTTAAAAAAATTTCAGTAGATACTTGTTAAGAGAAAATTCTAAGAAGAGATAACAATCATAAATATTTAATAACAAACACAGGTTGACCCAACTGCATACAACAAATATTAAAAGACATGAAAAATAAAATAAATCCTAACACAGTTTTAGTGGGGGGATCCAAATACCTCAACTTCACAAATAGAGAGATTAAATAGATTAAAAAATCAACAAAGAAATATTGGAAATAAGCCATTGCTGTGAACAAATGAACTTTGTAGGTGTCTACAAAGTGTTCCACCCCAAAACACCAGAATACACATTATTCCCATGCTGCATATGAGATGTTCTCCAAAACAGACTTTATATAAATAGCTGACAAAACATGTTTAAATAAATGTAGTGGAAATGAAATCATCCCATAAATGCTATATAACCATAGTGCAATGAAAGTAGAAACCAATGACAGAGGAAATCACAAAACTATATAAATACCTTTATGTGCAACCAGTGAAAATCAGGAAATTAAGATGAAATTAAACAATATAAAAACTTAAGTGATAACAACAAGACAATATGCTCAGAATTATGAACACAATGAAAGCAATTCATTGAGGGAAATTTACAATGGAGAATTCACAAATCAGGAAAACAATACAAACAACAATATGTTGGACCTCAAACTTCTTTTTTTTTTTTTTTTTTCAAACTTCTAAAAGAAGAACTCAAAACAAAAGTTCATATGATCAAGGAAATTATAAAGAGAAGAAACTAAAAAAAAATCAGTACAAAGAACCAATAAGTCAAAAACTTGATGCTTTGAATAATGAATAAAATTTATAAACCATTAGCCAACTTCACCAAAAGAGGAAAGAAAAAACACAAATTCAAGCAATTAAGAATGAAAATGTGTAGGACCAACCAACTGGCAGGCATACAAGTAGGACCTATTGGCCTGCAGCCCCCACACCTCCACTGGAACTCAAGCCCCACCCAGAGCAACCCAACCAACTGACCCACCGACCGACATGCGTTCATGCAGGTAGGACCTCTCCACCTGGAAGCCCCCCGCCCAGCCACCAGGACTGAGCCCCCACCCAAAGCAGGCCTGAATAACAGACCCATCAACCAAGCTACAGGGAGGAAGTAGGAGCTCTCAGCCTCTGCCCCTACACCACCACCAGAAGTTCACGGCTCCCAAAGCTGGTGACTGGTGGGCACATAGGCAGGAACAGCAGGCCTGCACCCTTGCACAACTGGAACTTCTATCTTTCCCAGAACCCAGCTCTGGCATCTGCTGTGGAACCTTGCAGCAAAATTCCCTGCAGAGAGGCTGGAGGTCACACCCTACCAGCTAACCCAGGAGGTGACCATCCTGCCAGAGAAGCACAGCCGGCTCTCCTCCAAAAGCTGCAGCAGGAAGAAGATTAACACTCCAGCTAGACCCACCCAGGCACATCTGGAAAAGATCAGACTTGGTAGACACAGAGCCAAATTGCAGTAGATGCTAATGGCTTAATTTCACCAAAGTTCTGCACCAAAGGTCAGAGATCACTGCTATACAGAATGATACAAACAAGGAGCAAAATGCAATCTCAGGTCTAGAGGCCACCTGGAACAAATACAGGAGACACTACCATAGAAGAAAATGGGAGTGATGCAGCCACAATCCCTGAATTAGTAGCATCTGTAGAAAAACAAAACAAAAAAAAAAAAGAAAGAAAGAAAAAAGAAATCCCTCAATTACTGGAGTCTGAAGAAAAAACAAACAAACAAACAAAAAAACACCTGCACAAAGGCATACAGGGAATCAGATCAGAGACTACCTCTGAAGTAAAAAAAGACATCGCTAAATTAATACCATCTGAAGAAAAGGAAAAACAGGAGAAAGGTAGAGTGGAAACAAGAGCACAAATAATATCTGAAGTAGAAAAAGAAAGGATAACTATAATGAAAGACTTACTAAATGCCTGTAAAGAAGACATTGTTATAAAAAAATTAGAGGAGAATAGAAAAATGATGGATTCCCTGATTGGGCAATATAGGGAAGAAATAAATCGCATGAAACAGGTTCCAAGAGATACGGAAAAAAATAAAATTTCAGTCACAAACGGGCAACACCGTATGAGCAAAAGTGAAGATAGAGCTTCAGCTCTTGAAGACATCTAGTGAAAAGGTAACAAAGGATCTCTTAAAAACAACTAGGATGCAGGAAAAAATAATTCAACATCTGCAAGATAATGCAAAAATGAACAATGTGAGATTAATAGCAATGAATGAGAAAGGAGTCAATATAAAGGTTATAAGAAGAATATAGGCAGAAGTAATAGCACAAAACTTCCCAAATATGAGAAAACAATCAGACATTCAGGTAACTGATGCATACAGAACTTCAAATGACATCAACTTGACTAAAAACACACCCAGATATATAATAGTCAAGATCCCAGAAATCTAGTGAACAATGTACTAAAAGCTGCTAGAGAAAAGAAACTGATCACATTTAAAGGACAGTCAATTAGAATCATGGCAGATTTCTCTTCACAAACCATGATGTCAAGAAGAGCATGAAGCAGAATGCTTCAAGTACTTCATGAAAACAAATTCGACCCCAGACTTCTATAATCTACAAAACTCTCTATCAAGTATAAGGGAGAAGTGAAATACTTCCATGACAAGGAAAGCTAAAGAGTTTCATGATGGCAAAGCCAAACCTACATAGACTACTTAAAAATATTTTAGAGAGGAACAAAAATGACTAGAACTCTACGAATGAGAGCAGAAGGAATCCACCAAATAGGGAAATAATTTAAACAGGAGAAAGAAAGAAAAAACTAAACAGTAGTAAATAAAAGACATGTCAATTATAAGTGAAACTATTTTAATTATAACATTAACCATACATTTCATTATAACCATTCTTTAATTGAAGAATGGACTCAATTCTTCAATTAAAAGAAATAGAATGGCAGAGTGGATATGGAAGCAAAATCCAACAGCATGCTGTATACAAGAAACATACTTAACTCATAAAGAAATTCATAGGCTAAAAGTTAAAGGATGGAAAACAATACTACATGGACTAACACCTAAAAAAAAAAAAAAAAAACAGAGGTAGCAATCCTGTTTGAAGACAGTCTAAACTTCAAACCAAGACTGATGAAATGAAATAAAGAAGGCCACTACATACTGGTTAGGGGACAAATTCAAGATGAAGTAACACTCACAAATATGTATGCACTCAACATGGGAGCACCAAGTTATATAAGACAAATCTTAATAGGAAAAATCTCCTACCCAATACCACACCCGTAACAGGAGAACTTAATGTCCCTTCATCCCCAAAAGATAGGTCAAGCAGACAAAAAATTGGCAAAGAAGTAGCAGAGCTGAACCAGATCTTGAAACAAATGGACTTAGTGGACGTACGAAGTGTTCCACCCAACCACTTCTGAATACACATTTTTTTTCAGCTGCAAATGGGACATTTTGGAAAATACACCACATACTAGTGTATAGGTCATGCTGAAGTATAAGCTAAAAAACAGAAATTATTCCATGCATATTATCGGACCACAGTGCAATAAAACTCAAAATAAATGACAAACAAATCACAAGAATCCAAGAAATATGTGGAAATTTAACAACACCCTTCTTAGCAACCAGTGGGTTTCAGTTAAATTAAACAAGAAATTAAACAATATTTACAATTTAATGAAAATTTAAACACAACCTACAGGAATTCACGGGATGCAATGAAAGCAGTTCTTAGATGGAACTTTATAGCTTTGAACTCACACATTAAGAAAACAGAATGGAAACAAATAAATACTCTTATGTAGCACTTAAGCTGATTAGAAAAAGAAGAGCAAAAAAATAACCCAGTGCCCAAAGGTGGGAGTAAATTATAAAGATTAGAGCAGAAATTAGTTCAATTGAGACAAAGAAAACAATACAAAGAATTGATGAATCAAGAAGCTCGTTCTTTGAAAGAGTAAATAAAATAGATAAGCCCCTAGCGTACCTCATGAAAAAGAGGAAAGAAAGGAGTCAAATTCAAGCAAAAAGTAATGAAAGCAGTGAAATTACTACAGATCCAGCAGAGATTCAGAGGATTGTTAATAGTTACTTTGAGAATCTTACTGTCACAGAATTGAAGACATAGGTAACTTGAACAGATTCCTAGAAAGGCACAAACTACCAAAACTGAATCAAGAAGATATAAGAACTCTCAATAACCAAATAAGCCAATGAAATACAAAATATAACAACAAATCTATTGACAAAGGAAAGTCCAGGACCTGATGGATTCACCACTGAATTCTACAAGAAATTTACAGAAGATATATCCCAATACTTCTCAAACTCATCAATGAAATTCAAGAGGACACAATCCTCCCAAATCATTCCTAGAGGCAAGTATTATACTGATACCAAAACCACAGACAGATGCAACTAAAAAAGAAAACTACAGGCCAATTTCTCACATGAACATAGATGCAAAACTCCTCAATGAAATCCTCATGAATAGAATACAGTAAATCATCAAGAAGATTATACACCAGGATCAGGTAGGATCCATCCTCGCAATGCAAGGATGTTTTAATACATGCAAATATGTAAGCGTAATGCACTATATCAATAGAGCCAAAGCCAAAACTCACATGATCATCTTAATTTATGCAGAAAAGGCTTTTGACATAATCCAACACTCATTCATGTTCAAATTCCTATAGAAAATTGTAATAGAGGACCACCACCTCAATCTGATAAAAGCCATCTATAACTATCCAACAGCTAACAAAATTCTCAATGGAGAAAAGCTGAGGCCTTTTATTCTCGGATGTGGCACAAGACAAGATGTCTTCTGTCACCAACCCTATTCAATATAGTTCTGGAATCATTAGCTGCAGGTATAACACAAGACAGAGAAATAAAAGGAATAAAAATAGATAAAGAAGAAGTTAAATTATCACTATTTGCAGATGACATGATAATCTACTTGGAAGACCAAAAAAACTTCACCAAGAAGCTACTAGAATTAATACGCAAATTCTGAAGCATAGCAAGATACAAAGTCAACACACAAAAATCAGTAGCATATTGACAGAAAACACAATTAACAAACACAATGAGAGAGAAATTAGAGAAACAATATCTTGTACAATAGCACCAAAAAAAAAAAAAATGAAATACTTAGGAAGTAACCTAACTAAAGCAGTAAAAGATCAATTCAATGTAAAATATAGTACTCTCAAAAAAGAGATCACAGAAAATTTCACAAACTGGAAACATTCCCTGCTCCTGGATAGGAAGAAGCAACATTGTGAAGATGGTCATATCCCCTGAATTGTTATACAGATTTAATGCAATCCCTATCAAAATACCATCAACATGTCTCACAAACCAGGAAGTATCATTCCTAAAATTTATTTGGAACCAGAAAAGACCCAGAATTGCAGAGACAATCTTGGGCAACAAAGACAAGGCAGCAGACATTACCATTCTTGACTTAAAGTTATACTTCAAAGCTACAGTGATAAAATCAGCATGCCATTGCCCAAAAGTAGACTTGAGGATTAATGGAATAGATTAGAAGATGCACAAGCACATACAAACACACTCAGCAATCTTATTTTTGACAAAGGGCCAAACACACTTACTGGAAGAAGACAGCCTCATTTTACAAATGGTGCTGGTAAAACTGACTCTCTACATGCTGAAAACTAAAACTTGACCCCAGTCTATCACCATGCACTAAACTAAAGTCGAAATGGATTAAAGATCTAAATATTAAAAGAGAAACATTAAATTTCCTGGAAGGGAAAGTGGGAGGAAATCTTGAAGACATTGAGTAGGAAAAAAGTTCATAAAAAGAAATCAAAATACATGTTTAACACTTGAAATCATCAATAAATGGAACCTCCTTTGGCTAAGAAGTTTTTGCACATCAAAAGAAAGTACCAAAACAGTGAAAAGACAATCCACTAATTTTAAAAAAATAACTAATATGTAACCAGACAAAGGTCTTCTATCTAGAATTTATAAAGAACTAAAAAACATTAGGATCCCAAAATTCAAAGACCCAATCCAGAAACGGACATTTGAGATGAACACACACTTCTCAGACGGAGAACTTCAACAAGCCTATATAAATATTGAATAAATTCTCCACATCATTAGCCATCCATGGTACGTAAATTAAAGCAATGCTTAGATAACACTCACCCCAGAAAGAATGGCTATGATAAAGAAATCAACCAGCAAATGCTGGAGAGGCTGTGGGGAAAAAGGAACTCTTCTCCACTACTGGTGGGAATGCAGACTGGTGCAACCAATATGGAAATCAGTGTGGAGACCCCTTTATAAACTAGGACTGGAAATCCCACTCAATCCAGCTGTCCCCCTACTGGGAATTTTCCCAGAAGAACCGAAGACATCACATGACAGTGATGTTTGTACTCTTATGTCTATAACAGCACAATTTGTGATAGCCAAACCTTAGAAACAACAAAAATGCCCATTGCCTGAAGAATGGTTGGAAAAGATGTGGTGTTTTTATATGATGGAATATTACTCAGCTATAAAGAATGATAAACTCAAAGCCTTTATTTTGAAAGGTTTTTTTATAAGTTCTGAATGTTGAAAATTTTAAAACATGTTTGTTAAATATATTAATTGATATGACTGTGATTTTTGTCTGTTAATTATCATTGTTTTTCATGCTGTTTTGTCTGGTTTTTGCCATTAGGCTAAAATTCACAGATGAGGGCTGGCTGTGGTGGCGCACGCCTGTAATCCCAGCACTCAGGAGGCTGAGGCAGGAGTATTGGTGCGAGTTTGAGACCAGCCTGGGCTACAAAAGTGAGCTCAAGGCCATCCTGAACTGCATAGCAAGACCCTGCCTCAAAAAAAGAAGACAAAAAAAATTCACAGCTGACACTGACAACAGTTCGATAAATGGTTTCAAAGTAAATCCTGAGAGGATTTGACTGAACTTGGGAGATATAAAAGTTACATGTTTTGTTTTAGAGGTCTTGCTTTAACTTGCCCTTAATCACCCACCAGAAAAGTTTAACTATAAGTCATGTACTATAAAACTAGATTAGTACACTGAGCTGTAAAAGGCTTAAATCAACAACTTCTGACATTGCCAGTTCTGCCAATAATTCATTGTAATTATGGGAAACTGAACTGTGTATACAACTACTTTCTCTTAGTTCAATGGGAAGAAATTTTTCATACCAACAATGATTAGAATACTTACTATCAGAATTTATATATTTTTTTAATGGCCAGTTCAGACTGTCCCAGGGATGGGGCTGGCGCTGCATGTGGTTTCAAGCACAGAACTGCAGTACCTGTGGTTGCCTAAGCTTGCCTAAGCAGGCACTTTAGACTGCTGAATCATCTTGCTGGCCCAGGATCTCACTTTGTTAAAAAGCCATTGCACAACAAAAGAAATCACCATGAGTGAAAAAAAAAAAAAAACCCACAGAGTAAAAAAATTCTTATCTAACTTCCTTCACAAAGGGTACCTGAGAAGAATACATACTTCACTTCTGAGATGAATTATAAAAGATAAATACATGAAAAAAAATTTTAACATCATTGGCCATTTGAGAGATGCAAACTAAAATACCACAGGTTCCATCTCACCCCCAGAAAGGATGTCCATCATCAAAAAATAAATCTACAACAAATGCTGGCAGGGCTGTGGGAAAAAGAAATTTTTCTCCACTGTTAGTCAGAATGTAGACTTGTACAATCACTGTAGAAATCAGTGTGGAAATTCCTTTACACAATAGGATTAGAGTACTGAGTATTTTCCAGAAGAATTAAATTACATCACACTACATCATTATGTGTGCACCCATGTTTACAGCAGCAATTTGCCACAGTTAAATTCTTTTCTTTTTATGTGTATGGGGTCAACAGGGTCTCACCACACAGATGATACTCCAGTGATTTTCCTGTCTTCAGCCTCCCAATCTCTGAGATTACAGGGGCATGCGACCATGCCCAGTCTCAGTCCCTATCTCAGCTTTCCCAGAGGGTGGGGCCAGCACAGCATGCTTGTGATTGAACCCTGGTCCCTGGGTCCCCCTAAGCAGGTGCTTTAATCTGCTGAGCTGTCTGACCAGCCCTCATAGTTAAATCTTGAAAGTAACCCAAATATGTATCACTTGAGGAACAGGCAAAACAATATATAAATAAAAATTAAAAAGATACAGTATTTTTATATGTGAGCAGTACTCATCCATGAGGAAGGATAAACTGGAGACTTTTACAGGTAAATTGATACATCTCAAGACCATAGTACTAAGTGAAATAAATCAGATCTATATGTATAAACATATTTTCTCACTGGTGTGAGAAACTCAACAGTAAATAAGATCTAAAATGTACAATAGATGCCGTGAACTGGAAGGAGGTGTTCAAAAGAAAAGAAAAGACAAACTTTGACAGGGGAAAAGGGAAAGGAAAAATATTTTTACATAAGGTAGCTAAAGTACTTATACAGGCAGTTTTCCTTGGTTCAGTGAAAAGAAAGGTGTGTGCTAGTATTGTTCGGATATGACATTATGCCTATATATTTACTCTGAATAACTAATACACAACATATTAAATATTGCAATTTTCCTACTAATTTGGTTTGAAACTTGTTTTGTGTTACTTTTTTTTTTCTTTTTTGTGGGGGGGTCTACATGCAGCGGTTCTCACCCGGTGGGTTGAGAACCCAGCAGGGGTCAAATGACCAAAACACAGGGGTCAACTAAAGCCATCAGAAATGTTATTTATTTGGAATTACAGTTTTGAAATAGCCACCAAAGTTATTTTTTGGTTTGGGGTCACCGCAACATGAGGAACGGTATTGCAGGGTCCCGGCATTAGAAAGGCTGAGGACCACTAGCTGGGTGCCCTGGATCTCACTACTAGACAGGACTCAGCAATCAGCCTTTGTACAGCCTCCCAAGAGCTGGGATTACAGGCATGTGCCAGCATGCCCAGTCTTAACTGACAGCTCAGTGTGCCCCAGGAGCAGGGCTGGCACAGCAGAAACTTGTTTTATCCTTTGTTTATTTTTGCCTTTAAAATTCAAAAAAATGAAAAGGATGATAAATGTTCAAAGGCTACAGAGATACTATTGCTTCTAGCATTGATGACTTAGGGATTCCTTATCATTTCCTCCATATTCAGTCATTCATAAATCATTTTGATACTCTTTCCTGAATCTCTTTGGATGTTGTTCAATTTCATCCACTTCAACCATTGTCTCATTGGCACCAATGTACCATTTTTGTTGCCTGGGTTGCTGTCAAATTTGACTGTCTTCTCACAGTTACTGTTACCACTTCTCGTGCATTTTACAATGCACCAGAATAACCATGGCAAAAAGCAAACTTTGTCAATTTACACCTAACTACTCCCCAGCCCTATCACAATCCCACACAGGGCCCTTAAAGAACTTTCTGTTTTCTCATAAAAACCTAAACCCTTAACATCATCATGCGCATTCTACTTGTTTCCAGACTCTGACAATAAAAATGATTTACTTTTTGTTTTGCTTTATTTCCATGAAAAAAACTTTTCCTGAATTTTACTTTCAATGTGAAAAATCCTTAAAAAAAACAAAAAGCAATGTCTTCCCCAAGATATATCTGTGAAAAATGCCCCTAAGCTGCAGAGACTTAGTACTTGATATGTTGGCTTTGACCTATTATTTCACTGTCCCCAAGAAATGTTAATGAATAATTGGCTGTCTTCTCTGGAAATCAAACACTTTCCTCCAATAAGAATGAAAGAAAAAAAACACCCTCAGATTAATTGTGATACGGACTAGAATATAGTTTCCTCTGAGAGCTGAAATCATTTCCAGAGAAAGCCCTTGTGTTTGTGCCTATTTCTTCAGGAGAAATTCTGCCGATGGCACTTCATTTGCAGATCCTCTTGTGTGGGAGACCATTTGTTCCACAAAAACCAGCAGTTCTAAGGTCTTATACACCTCATCCAGGTAACAGTAAGAAGACAATTCATTTTCAGCATCATGGGCAAAAGCCTGCTGCCACAAACGAGCCTGATCAAGCCTGAGAAACCTCTTTCTTCTTTCCTTCTCTAATTCTGATCATAAAAACTATGGTGTGATAGAAAAGCAAAGCAAAAATGCAAAATCCTGCTGTGAGATCCTAGGGCATGCTAGCTAGCCTGACATCAGGCAATGAGAGAATAGGGGAAGCTGCCAATTTGTTTAAAAGACTTTGTATAAATCTTCTACAGCCTGAGATTTTAGAGGTTTTCCCTCAGTGGCCCAGTTTCCTTGCCATTGTTTCCAGTATATTGTTTGCTTATTAGCAGAAGCTTTAGTCCAGCCCAAGTTTCTCTATGTTCATTTTTATACTGACCACTTTCTTTCACATATTGTAAGCGCTGATATTTGGAAGTTAGAAGCCATTATGTCCAAGAAGCTATTTATAGCAGTGTCTACATAATTCTGTGTAACAATAATGCTCCTTACACTTGTGGCTAAGAAACACCAGTGACAGTCCCTATTAATGATGCCTGCATGGTTTCCTACTACTGTGACAGATTATGACAGATTTAAAGATTTATAGCAACTCTGTTAGGATTATGGAGGTCATAAGTGTATCTCACTGGATTTAAATCAAGGTGATGGTTTCTTGTGGAGGTTCTGAGGGGAGAATTTCTTGCCTTTGGTTCTTTCATCTCTTTATTGGCTGTCTCTCATTCGTCCATTTTAAAAGCACTGCACTCCATTCTCTGCTTTTATTACCACATTATCTTGGTCTGTCTGAGAGTCAAAATTTCCTCTACCTTCCCCACATGAAGATATGTGTAATCATACTTAAAGTTTGGATTAAAAATGTTCCCCAGAGGTCCATATATTCAAAGATGGAGCCTTTGTGAGATGAATAGACCACAGGGCTGCTAAGCTCATCGATGGATGATCCCGCTGAGGAGTTCACAGCTGAATGTGCTCTTAGGAGGTGCTCCAGGTCAGAAGAGGTGGCCACAAGGGTGTGCCTCTAAGGAGTACGACATCTCACTGGTTCTCGTGCTTTCTGTCTGCCTGGTGGCTGGCCTAGAACAAACAGCCTCCCCCACCACTAATCTCTGCTGTGTTGTCTCTACGTAGGGGCCAACGGACCTTGGAACTACAAGACCTCTGGAGCCCTTCCCCCTGTAAATTGTGCGTATTAGGAATTTTTGTCCCAGTGACTGAAAGCAGATTAATAACAAGTGTACCTGGATAAGCCATACTAACCTCAAGATGCTTAGTTACTTCTACAGACCCCTTTTTGCCATGTAGGGTACCATTTTCACAGGTTCTAGGGATTATGGCATGAGCATTTTGTGAACTCATTTAATACCCTCAACACCATGATTTTGTAAATTCCCCAAAATATAACATCCTAGCCATTGTCTAAACCCCCAGCCAATATAAAGCCATAGCCATACGTGTTCTTTACTAGAGCAGTGATAAGGCTCCTCATAGTAGGCTACAGCACAGCTCCTTCCAGTGATGCTGCACCAGCCACGTCTCGCCCCACCGCAAGTTGACCCAGCTCCAGAGCCCAGCACAATGCTGAAAGAGACTTCTTGGTTCTTAAAATCAAATATAAATACCAGGAACAAAAGCTGCAGAATAAAATTGTGTGTAAGTTCAGACAAGTCACTCACTGGGCAATAGTAAAATGTGCTATTTAGGCTCTGATTGTGGTGAAAAAGAGAATAGAACTGAGCTCTTAGTATGCTTCCCTGCAATAATATTTTAAAGCTCGAAATGACTGAATAAAATAAGCTGAATGCAGTATGCATTCTATGGTCATTTTAGAAAGGAAAAGATATCTGTCTTTTTATAATCTTTAAAAATCGAGTAGTTCTCTCTCTGTCTCTAGGACTGTGCATACCAACACCAGCACACCCCTCACCCCCCCCCCAAAAAAAAAAAAACTCTTTCAAATATTCAAAATATCTGACTTTGGTCCTTAACAATACCCTCAAGAAAGAACTGTTAAGCATGAATTGTAAGTGCTTTGCCAATGCTTCAACATGCAAGGCACAGTTCCCTCTCACATTTTGAAAAGCTATTTTTGTCCTGTTGTGCTATGTTACACATAGTGGTGCAAAATAGTTAACATAACTTGATTTACACGTGCCGCAGGGGAGAAACTTCAAAAAGTAATGCAACTTATTTTTAACTTACATATGAAATTACTTCTACAGAAAGGACTTAAGGTATTTAAAAGGGCCAATATATTTCTGGGCCACTTTGATTCCGTGTCTTATTTTAAGATATCAAATATGGTTCAAATAAAATTAAAAGTATTCACTTATGGAGAACTATATTTTATCAAGTCTCTCGAAGTATTTAAAGACTCTCCACTCCTCTGTCACTATAACTTTGGTGTCATCAGTGGAAACATTTTAAGTCAATCTCATCCCTATTTCATCAAGCACAACTCCAGGCATCTTCCCGAAGTTCTTTTTTTTTTTTTTGTCTTTTTGAGACAGGGTCTCGCTATGCAGTTGAGGCTGGTCCTGACCTCACTTTTGTAGCCCAGGCTGGTCTCGAACTTGCACTGATCCTCCTGCCTCAGCCTCCCGAGTGCTGGGATTACAGGCGTGAACCACCACACCCGGCTTTCCCGAAGTTCTAA
>PVJA010033729.1:0-23099 GCA_004027025.1 Myocastor coypus | reverse complement strand
GAAGAAGAAGAAGAAGAAGAAGAAGAAGAAGAAGAAGAAGAGGAAGAAGAAGAAGAAAAGAACCTGTGTCATAAAAAGATAGAAAACCAAGAAGAAGAAATAGATGAATTCCTAGATACTTATGAATTACCAAAACTGAATCAAGAAATGCAGAATGTGTGTGTGTGTGTGTGTGTGTGTGTGTGTGTGTGTGTGTGTATTTTAGTAAGAGTCTATAGGGTCTACAGCGTCTCACTACATAGATAGGACTCCTAGTGATCCTCTTGTTTTCAGCCTCCCAAAAGCTGAGATTACAGGTACGGGCCACCATGCCCAGTCTCAATTGCTATCTCAGTTCACCCTGGGGGTGGGGCCAGCATGGCACTTTGGGGATTAAACCCTGGTCTCTGGATACAGAAATTTTAAACTACTCAATATCAATAAACTTACATCAATAAACTTAAATTTGAAGATGCAATTTTTAAAAAAAATTTGCCAGACTGGGGTTCGAATTCACAACCTTGCATGCACTTGTCAGGCAGGCATTTATGCCTTGGAGGTATCTCTCTGGCCCATTTTGAAACTAGCAGTTAATTGGTAGATGTCTCACCCTGACTAACTATACATGCTGATACCTGTAAACTAAGCAACTACACTGAGGATAGCAATGTGTAATTCTAAAACAAGGCTTGGAATACCTATCATTCTGGTCTTCTAAATGTGTACTCTTTCTAATGTCATATCAATTATTGCTATTCTCTTTCTCAAGAAAGTTTGCTTTTTTAACAAAAGGAAATAATAGAGAATGAGACAAGAAAAAAATGTCATAGGATTGTCCTGCTACAATTTTGAATATGATTAGATTTCTAAATTTCTGTGTAAAAAATCTGGGATTGTTCTTTTTCTCATTCTATAGGAATTTATTGGAATATCAATGATTGATGGAAAATACTGGTTTCATGTTATGTCTAAGACATTCAATATTCAGAAAAATAGTGATGTTAAGCTCTAGCGCCTACATTATAGAGTAATAATATCATTAAGCTTCTCTTCTGGAAGTTTAACAACTTAAGTTTGTAGACCAAAAATAATTAGAAACAAAGAAGGGTCACAAGGCTAGCCAATATCAGGACTTGTGATTTAAGAGAACCTGTAATGTAACATTCTATTATAGTGGTTTCCCAAATTTTCTGTCACGGACATTATGGAGCTACAGAGGAAAGGAATCAGTGGTGTATAGTGTGCCTAAGGAGAGTCACCTAGAGATAAAACATTCTCTCAGGCTTTCACAGAATCTGGTCAAGGAATGGTTGTGACTCATCCAGATGACTGACGCTAACAAAAGATCTACAAAAGTCTGTACATGGTTTCAAGGTTAAACGATGGGGGAATTTGACTACCTTGTCAGATACAAAAGTTACATTTTTGTTATATAGGTCTTGTTTTATGTTGTTCTTAACCATGCAGCAGAAAATAACAATGAGGCATAAAAATAACAAAGCCATATTGATATGCTGAGCTGTAAGAGGCTCAAGTTAATAGCTTCTGACATTGTCAGTTCCACTGATAACCTACTACTATTATGGACTGTTGGATTATACATGCAGCTATTTTCTCTTTGTTCAATGAGAAGAAAGATTTTCACTATAGTATTTAGAAAGCTTATCATGTCTGCATCTTGTACCTTGAACAACTAATATGAAAATAATATGCAATGTATTAATTATTGTAACTGCACTACTGACCTGTTTTGAAGCTGCCTTGTTATTTCTTTCTCATTAAAATTAATAAAATTAAAAAAGAAAAATTTTAAATGAAAAGGAAGAATAAGAGGGAGGGTATAAGGAAAGAAGCAACAAAATATCAAAAGGAAAAACTGGAAAGCTCTTGTAAATAGGAAGGAAAGATGGCAGGAGCAAGAGGAAGAGAACAGGCAAAAATGAGTTAAGATACGTGGTGTGCAGCTACGAATTCACTATGAGTAATGTTATCATTATATGCATCTAAAATGTAACAATTAAATTAATTAAAAATGAAAAATAACCCTTACTTTGGTAGCATATATACTAAGAAATTAGTTTATTTTCCTAAAAAAAGTACAGTAATTTTATATTTTTAGGGCTACTCCATAGAGTCTTTCAATTATTTTTTTCTACAGTCTTACTTATGTTGTATTTACCTATTCACACATAAAGCAATTGAGTTTCTGAGTAGTGGACCAAATTTATGATTTGGTCCAAGATCACAGGACTAATAAACAATGGGTCTTTAATTATATACATAATCTAATTTCTAATGCCATTGCTGATTATTACACTGAATGTCAATTTTAGTCAAATATTTAGTTGAAATCTGTTTGTTTTAACATAAATGTTAGCATGGAGACTGCATTCCTAATTGGAGATGTGTTTTCATCTTTAATATACTTAGGTGTATATGTTGACACAGACTCAGAAAGACCATGAATCTTCATTAAAAAAAAATTTATCAGGATTATTAGCTGTAAAATATTAAAGCATTTTTATTTGCTCATTTTTTGTTCCCTCTAGCGATTTCACTCTGTCTCTCTGTCTCTCTGTCTCTCTCTGTCTCTCTGTCTCTGTCTCTGTCTCTGTCTCTCTCTCTCTCTCTCTCTCTCTCTCTCTCACACACACACACACAGTACCGAGGTCCTTTTCTCCAGTAAATTCTGCAAAAATACTTACAAGCAGACGCAAAGACCAACGAAAGTCGGAACCAATGCTCAGTCCACCTGAACCACAGGAGGATATCCATGCACAGACTGCAGCCCACTGGCTCTGTATACCCCACTTTACAGTCACATTGGACACATTTTATACATTTGGGTTGAGCTTAATATTAGAATATGATATTCCAAGGGAGAAACCTGTGATTTTATCTTTATTTACCTTACCAAGTTATCATATTAAGCTCTAGACGTTGCTTCATACAAAACAGAAGAGGCAATAAAGTGCCAGCAGTACTGACATATGCAAATGTTCTGGTGCTTATTTAGTATTGCAGCTTGTGTGTGCATAGCAACTTGAAAAAGCCAAGTCTGCAGCAAGGTGAGCTAAGCTAAGCAGTGCTAGGATATGGAAGATATATGGCAGCATGTATATAGCCTTCGGCAGCGGTCAATATCTGGAATCTAATAGCCACCACTTTGCACATCTCTTACAATTGTAGAGGTCAAAGATAACTTATGTTACTCTCATGATGTCTCAACAAATTTAGAATTAAAATATTATACAAGCTTGTTTCCTGATGTTTACATTTTTTGGTGGACTTTCTCTCAAAAGTAACATTATTAGCGATAAAAATCTAAGATAATTTGAATTACCATAAATTAGATAATAATTGAATAACATATTCCTATCATATGCATAACCATTAAGTAGAATAAATTATGTTTCCACCAATTGATTTGTAGAGACTTTTATCTTGAGGCATTAGAGTACAAAAAGAGTAACAGAGATGAATATAAGGATTTTTTAAAGTATTGGTCAAATTTCTCTTTCTATATATATATTTTTTAAAGTCCTTATTTATTTATTTATTTATTTATTTATTTATTTATTTATTTATTTATTTTTCTTGCTTCAGAACCTTTATTTGTTTATTCACTTATTTTTTATGGCCGGCTCAGCCCGCCCCGAGGGCAGGGCTGGTGCAGCATGTGGTGCCGGGGATCGAACCGCGGTCCCTGAAGCCGCCCAAGCTTTCCCAAGCAGGGGCTTTAGACCACTGAGCCATCCCACCAGGGCCCAAATTTCTATATATATATATAATTTACAAAAGTGAACAAGCATATAAAGTGTTATGCACTGAAGTATTAATTGTTTGGTAAGAAAAACTACGATAGAGGAGAATAGGAGATCAGTGATGAATACAAAGATGACAAAAAAACTGCAGGAAAATTAACCACAAATTAATGGAAGTTAGTATCTGTAGAGTGATTTGTTGTGAAGCAGAAAGAAAAAAAGAACACAACCATAATCTGTATGGTGATTACTTTTGAATAGGAAATTTTACACAACATGAAACAACACCTAGAGAGCGGGGAAAGGGAAACAAAGGATAATGATGACAAGTGACATTTGCAGGTCAGGGTTTGCTTGGCTATTTTAAGAGTTCTCAGGAGCTGCGCAGAGACCTTCATCAATAGTCTATGTAGAATGACAATTCAGTGATTATTTGACTAAGATCTGGGTTTTTTTATGGGCCCAAAAGATTCCTTAATTAATGGGAAGGTAAGAAAAGCTCTACTAGCTACCAGATATTCTTGGTCCTTGAGAAGGACATGATTGTGCCTCATACCAACTTATTGATGAGACACAATACTCAACATACACCACTTAAAGAGTGGAGATATTTATTTTGTCTTACAGTTTTAAAAGTTGCAGTTCATGGTATACAGTTTCCAAGTAAAAAAGGAGGAACTTGGGAGGGAGACACTCCCTTCTGGGTTACTGCCCCAGTAGCCCTCCTTTTCCAACCAGATCCTACCTCACAGCAAGAAGGTGATGTTGCCTTCATGATTCATCCCAAAGCCCCATCTATGAGTACACAAGGCCTTGGCAGGAGCATTCTCCATCCAAACCACAACATCTCCTCCTGATCTGTGAATTTTAATTTAAGAATTCCTGTACCCTTACTGTCCAACAAAACAGTACCAGATCAAAATTTCTTGTTATATATTGCTTCTTCTTAAGCTCTGCATATGTCATAAGATCACGTATCACAAGAGCAAACCCCTTTGCTTGGCTAGAAAATGATCCATGGTAAGCACCTACCTGGCAATCACAAGATCAAGAGTTTAATCCCCAGTACTCAGTTTGATCCCCAGTACTGCATGCTGCCACGCAATACCCAGAACTGGGCTTGGCACCACATGCCTGTAATCCCAGAACTTGAGAGGCTGAGATGGGAGGATCACTACTAGTCTGAACTCTATAGTGAGATCTTATGTCATGAAAAAATAAATTTAAAATATTTTAAGAAGAAAATGATGCATGACATTTTTTCATATCTTCAATGTAGTGTAAGTTGTAGAGCTTTGATTTAATTTTGTCCCTCAACTCCATTCTCAACGGAATTGACATAAAATCCAGTTTGGCTTCTATGTGGTAATAGTACCATGTATTGATTAATATTCTGATCATACATTAACAGGTCAGCTAAGGACGTTCAGTCAAACATTCTGATATGCCACCAAATTTCCCATGCATGCTATTTTATTTTTGTTCTTATTTAGATATTAGAGACAACAGAAACACCAATGTTATTTGAATCTCTGGAACTTAGGAACTTAAAAAAAACTTAGTGTGTCATACATAATTACATAGCTTTTAATGTCAGTGAAGTGTATGAGCTTTTCTTCTTATGAATAAATCATGTACCACATTTGGTTACTTCGAATACTGACTAACTTGTAAATAAACTTTCAAATTTTACTGATTAGATTCATTTTAAATCATTTCTATAGTTTTATACTTCCAAGCTGATGAAAGTTACTGCTGAAAAATATCAATGAACTTTCATTTGATATAATTGAAAATGTTTGTTAATACTTTATGTGGAATCACTATTAATTTATCCCAAAGAGCCTCTCTTTTAGAGAACATATACTTTTATTAACTCCTGAAATTTATCAATTCTTTTAACAGAAATTGTAGATCAATTAGTCTTGAGATGTAGGATGTAAAACTTCTGGATTAGTATTTTAGATATGTAAAAGTCCTTCCAAATTCTATTTAAGGATGGAAAATTTTCAGCAAATTACACTACAGCTGGAAGACTTCAAACTAACATACTTAGTACCAATATAAAGTCCCTCAATACACAAGATAACAATTCATATTCCACTGTGGACTGTGAGAAATCATAGCTTTGCCCTTGAGTAGCTCAGGATCTATTGGGACTGAAAAATTATCACAAAACTATGTACCAAGTGCTATAAACAGCAGGAACAGTGTTCAATAAATTCAATCAAGTGGCCAACTAGTTCTGGAATTGAATTTCCCATGTATACTATCCTCTTCTGCAATTAGACTGTCTCCATGGTGAGCTAATGACCCACATAGCTGTGTGTCGTCTCTTTCCTATATCCTGATCCACCACTACTTACTTGGCACTTCTACCTGGATATACTACTGACACCACAACACAAAATCACCCAAAATAAGTTGGTCATCTTTAGCACCAAGTCTTCAGCTGTGGTAACCTATCATGCCTGAGGAGATAGCTCAGGGGCATAAGCACTTGCCCGTCAAGTGCTAGGTCCTGTGTTCAAACACAGACACCACACACACACACACACACACACACACACACACACACACACAAATGATGGTTTATTGTAACCCATCTATGTACTTCACTCAGAAATGGGGTAGCTGTGTTTGATGTACCCTTCTCCTTTGTTGTCCATTTTGAAAGTTTTTTTTTCATATGTCGTCTTCAATATTGCATACATTTTTTTTTCTCAGATTTCCCCTTGAGTGCTGTGCTAAGCCAACTCTGACTCTTTATTCTCTAGGTTGCTGCAAAATCTTACTAAACTGACATGGAGTTGCTCAATAACTTGGCTCCTTATTAGATAGACACAAATGAAGAAAAGAACCACTATGAGTTCAAATGCATACAGTGGAGGGAACTTCAGGAGGATAACAGGTTATAAACTTTATTTTGAGACAGAGCCTCATTAAATTGGACTCCACCTTATGATTCTCTTGTCTCAGCCTCCTGAGTAGCTGAAACTGTAGTTGTAATATCTGGGACCTGGCTATAAGATCTTTGACTCAGAAGTTTCTAAAAAGGTTTTCTTGCGTCACGTCAAACATTTGAATATGTATTACCAAAGAGACGATGCTAATTATTTGAGTTGGTGGTTATTGAGACTATAGCCTATAAATAACATTTAATAAGTAAAATACAAATTATGAACTATTTTAAGACAGTGGTTCAGTGGCTAAAAATGAACTTTTATGATTTTTAAGGAAAATTAATGTTTCTAGTGTATAGATCAGTGACAGAGAAACTTTTAAAGCTTTCAATGATAACAAAAACCCTACTGCAGCATAGGTACCATAGGTGTCCCACCTCTAGTTTAAAGTACATGTCAGATTACACATGCCAACACTCCTATTTTAGGGTAGTCTCAATTTTACGAGCCTTATGGTTCATTCCACTGGAAAGGAAGTGCATATCAGTGTTCAGTGTGTCATATTGCTTCCGTGTGATTTCTGATGGTTCTCATCAGGTTTAGGGTCATAATCTGAAACATTTTTGTTCAACCAATGAGTTAAATTCCAAGACTTTTCAGAACACCAGACTGACAAAAAGTCTGACCACATAGATGGATAAACCAAATGTGATATTTTCAGGATGTAACAAAGGTAAAAGAAAATTATGTTCCCTGAGTCACACCCTGGACTACAGTTGATGAGAAGCACAAAGAAATCCAGTAATAGACAAGAACACAGGTTTGGCAATGATGGTAATGAAAAATATTTAAGACTTCCGGATCTCAGATTCCTCATAGTGCTTTTCTTTTCTCAACTCAGGTTCATGGCTTTGGTGATAAGTTGAGTTTTTCTTAGTCTTTAATATGGATAGTTAATGCTTCTGATACACATGTGGTGATCCACATCATTATTATGGCTTTTTATTTGCATAAAATAAATGTTGCTTTGACTTAGCCCAAGAAAAGTGAGGTTAGATGTGGTAATACAAAGGACCATAAGGAGCTGAAGTAGTGAACATGTCCAGACCTCAAAAGAACTAGGAGTAGAAATAAAAATCAGTAGAGAATGCATGATCTTGAACTTGAACACTGCATCCTAGGGTTATTTTAGGCATATTTCTATGTTTTCGTACCTCATTGACTGACATTTTTTTTTCCTTGTGATCTTTTCTCATAACCTTAGAATAGTAATTCCACTCTAACTCTGTGTCATGATGTTTGTGCTTACAGCTGTGGTCTCATATTTCTTGCCCAGTAGCAAATTCCTCTGAGAGGCCTCCAACTGGTCCATTTAATTGTTATTGTTTGGTTGGTTGATGCTTCAAGCATGTTTTGTATAAAGTGCTTGCCTGTGTACCAACTGCTCTTGAATTGGTCGTCTACTTTCCATTCTCAAATTGACAGAGAAGCAACAGTGTCCTGTGATGTGGAACGTGGTCATGCTTCATCAGCAAGGGACACAGGCAGGAAACCTTCCATCATGGCAGGTTCTAGAGGAATAGGAGGAGAGCGTGCACAGCTCTATTACAATCATGCTGTTGAAGAAAGTAAACCTAGCTTTAAAAAAAAAAAAAAACAGATTTAAAAGCCCAAGTAAAATTTTACAGGGAAGGAGCGTTTGTACTTGAGACTTGTTATAGTGTATATTCAAATATATGAAAACTTTATATAAATGCAAGTGAAAGGTTTGAAACACACACACACACACACACACACACACACACACACGTCCTTTCTTGAGAATCCCTTGCAAAGGTGGTATCACTTACATGATTATTTTAGCTGTATACAATATTCGTCAGTATTAAAGCAACATATTGTCTCTTTGCTGACATCATCTGAGATATGAGCTGAAATAAAGGCAAGGAAAAAAGGTTCACTTTCCCAGTCTTCTTTGTGCTTATTCTGGAAAAGTTATGCATTTACATGTAACACATAAATATTTTTTCCTTATTTCTGTGGAAAATAATTAATCACGATAGCATAGCAATTACCATCTTCTGTCAGTATTCCCAATATTTCATGTCGTTTTCAGGAATACACAGAATGCTTAGAATAAACATGTTTCATCGTATACTGTGGGAAGAGATTTTGCAATGCTATATTCATATTAAAAAGAAACCATATTTCACAGAAACCAGAATTCCTCAGACTTGTCTTTGACAAGGAGACAGAGTTTCTCCAATGGAACTTCTGAACCAGCAGCTCTTTGTGGAAGCCTGTGCTGCCCACTGTTCTACACTAGGAGCATCCTTGGCCTCTTCTCCCAGGTGCAAGCATCATGCCGTCACTGTTTCAGTAAGGACAGTCAGAACTACCTTCACACATTACTAAATGCACACTGGGCGGCAAAATTCCCTGAGTAAACCTAGAAATCTGAAATGACTGTCATCTTCATATCACAACAGAATAATTTTTACTTAATATATAATTGTATTCTTGAAATTTTACTGATATTTACATTACAAGACACTATCCTTCTGGAGTTTGATTGAGTACTACTAATTTGATATTCTCTTACTTGCCTTTCCTTAGTGAAACAAATTCTGACATGCCTGAATTAGCCTGACCAATTTCATTAGCAAATCTCACACCCACTAATCCTATTAATTTGCCTCTTGTCAAAGAATCCCCTATGGTCCGTAGTATCTAAAATGTCACACTTCTCCTCAAGGAGTAGCTCGTACCCTTGAGAAACCTGGTCAAATTCTGGCAGTTATTAGAAGTGCATACTTGCAAGTAAACTACTTTCAATGTTCTTGGCTAAATACCCAAATTTCATCCAAAAAAACCTTTTAATTCTCTTTGAAGTGCTTATGTTTCACATTGTAGGGAAAAAACAATTTTTAAACTATTCTTTTCCATTTAAAGGGAAATACAAAGGGCTGGTAAGATCGCTCAGTGGACTAAGCATGAGCTTAGGCAAGTGAAAGGACCTGGGTTGGTGCCTAGCACCACATGCTGCACTGGTTCTGCCCTTGGGGCGCACTGAGCTGGCAGCAAGACCAGGTGTGGTGGCTCACATCTGTAATCCCAGAGCTGGGAAGGCTGCAGACAGGAGGATCACTATGAGTCTGAGCTGTATGGTGAGAACCTGTACCAAATACATAAAATAAATATATAAAAAATAAAAAGGTGTAAACCAAAGGGAAACCATAGGCTGTATTATATTCAGGTGTCACTTTAACATTTTTATTAAAGTATAGATAGGAAGAATAATTTATTTAAAACACAGGAGATGAATTATCTGAGATGTAAATCATAAATTCACTCCCCATGGGTATTAGCCAATATCAAAAAGTTGATATGAGGTAAAAGGTAATAAAAGCCTCTCATATCTGAGAGGCTATGAGGATCATGACAGAGCACATTCCAGAGGAGGTTATTCTCACACATGTTACATATATATATATATATATATATATATATATATATATATATATATATCAGGGAAGGGAGTCTTTGTCTTTTTTTAGGCTATATAAATTCTCTATAATACTCTTTACTATTATTACAGTTATTATTTTCTAGACAATTTTATTGCATAATAAAGTGTGTATGTTCTTATTTCCATTTATTATACAGTCAGATTCTAGATTAGGTGACTACTGGAAAGACTGTGTCAGTCACTTCTAGAAGGTTATATAGATATATATGGACCTATACTACAAGCTCTACTTGTATTAAAGCTTAAAATCAAGGTATGTTAGAATCTAAAAGTATATTTCATTTTCCTCCATGAAAGGTATGATGCTAGAGACAGCCAGATAGCTCAGCAGACTGAAGCGCCTGCTTAGGCAGAGCGCAGGGTCCAGGGTTCAATCCCGGGTACCACCTACTCTGCTGACCCCACTCCCAGGATGCACTGAGAGAGCAACTGAAACTAGTTGTGATGGTGTGTACCTATAATCCCAGAGCTTGGAAGGCTGAAAACAGGAGGATCACTATGAATCCAATCTATGTAGTGAGACCCTTGTAGACCCTGTACTAAAATACATTTTTTAAAAAAGATATGATGCTAAGAATTTTAAAAGGATGGTAGCAATTAAAAGAGGACACATATAAGACTGTGGACCTGTCTCTTTCTGTCTCTTTTTCTTGGTATATAAATAGTTATATATACATATGCATCAACATGCATGTTCATATATTATGTGCATGAAGGTAAGTCCAAACAAGGTTTCAGAAATTTTCTTAAAGAAACTATGTGGGAGATAGTATAGTTATTCAGCTGTTTTCTCTTCATTAATTGAGAAGAAAGGTTTGCATTAATATTGTTTTAGGGAAGATATCATGTCTCAGGGGCTGGAGAGATAGCTCCATGGCACAAGTGCCTGCCTGGCAAGTGCAAGGTCATGGGTTTAACCCTGGTCCCACAAAAAAATAATCATGTCTGCATCTTGTCCTCTGAATAACTACTACAAATGCAACATATCAGTTATTATAACTTTCCTACTAATCTGTTTTGAAATTGTTTCATTGGCATTTTTCTCATTAAAATGAATTTTTAAAAGCTTATAGAGGTTCATTAACAACAAAAAATGAAATCATGTGGGATTAGTAGTAAGGAGAATATACTTGCCATTGAACAAGAAATAATGCTTTGCAGTTATTGAAACGTCTGTGTCTTGTGCCCTGAACAACTACTTTGAAAACAACAATATGCATTGTATTAATTATTGTGACTGTCCTATTAATGTGTCTTGAAACTGTCTCATTGCTATTTCTTTCTTATTAAAATTAATAAAATTTAGAACATCAATAAACAGTATATTATTGCCAAAAATATTCAAAACAACTAGAATACATCATCCAGAATGAATGCGGTATGTTATGTCTTGGATTTTTGAGATCTCCATGGATATTCATTGGAAAGTCGCAATGTGGTACAGTTTGCCTAAACCTAAGGCATGATCTCAGTCAATGATACTCAGTGATTTATACCTCACCGTGCATGCACAGATGCTGTGCAGGGGTTACGCAGTATTTTCTTACTAGTTACTGAGGCATTCATGAAGTTACTGTGGCATATGTGTCTCTTAAGAGAAAGAAAGAAGTTTTTGTTTTTATTATGTTGGGATGTATATCTTAAGAAATTTATGTTTTTATTGCTACCAATTTATTCTTTCAATTAATAATTATACTTTGAATTAATAGAGTCCTCTTAGAATGGACAATTAAAGCACTTGTCATCCCTTTGCTATAACTTTACCCATTTATTAAACTCAAATCTTTCTGTTGCTCACTGCCAGGGAAAACCTGGTTAGAGTGAAAAATTCAGAGGAATGTCCTCGGTGTAAATGTCCACAGATGATGAGAAAACTCCCCTTTGAAGTGTGGATCTAATTCTGAATTTCAGCCAATTCCTAAACAAAGTGGGAATGACTTCCATAAATTATTGAATATTTCTGTTTTTGATATCGTTCTTCAAGCTAAATAAACCTCTCCACCTAACATGTGCTCTGTTTTTCAGAACCCAGAGACAAGTTGTAATCCACTGAAATGATCTAGATAATGGCAACTGATAATGTTTCTGAGTTGAGCATTGCAGTACTCATTCAAAAAGCATTTAATGTTGAAAAATAGCCTCTCTTCTTAAATGCACCTATTTTTACTATTAATTATCAAGTGTTCCTCTCTGAAACAAAAATGTAATGAATAATTTCCAGGAGTGAATTTTTAAAGCATGAATCTCTTTATAACTTTTTCTATGATACCGTTATCTCGTTTCTAACCTTAAAGTTGAATGTCATGCATTTGCTTTATATTAGTGAAAATACTTGGGCATATGTTCAACTATTGCTACCCATTGGTTTTCCTGTATCTGGAGGTAAAGTTTCAATATATTCAAACATATATATTGCTCAGAGACATCAGGAGGGTGGGTCTCTAGGTATAATAGATATGTATAATATCATATGCTATTGTGTTCTTAATAAAGGACCTTAGATAATAATTCTAAAATTCTTTTTCGGCTTTCTTTGTTTCATAGGACTATACACTTACCATGTATTTCCAACAGTCTTGGAAAGACAAAAGGCTTTCTTATTCTGGAATCCCACTAAATCTCACCTTAGACAACAGAGTAGCTGACCAACTCTGGGTACCAGACACGTACTTCCTGAATGACAAGAAATCGTTTGTGCATGGGGTCACAGTGAAAAATCGAATGATCCGACTGCATCCAGATGGAACGGTTCTCTATGGACTCCGGTAAATGACTTCATATTGCATGTTTTAATTTTGTTGCTGTTGTTTCAATTAGTACTCTTGGAAGTGGGCAGAGGAGAAAGAAACAAGTATAAAATGCTCTTATTTGTATAATATTGTGTGTTAAGAATTAGAAAATCTCTTGTGTAATCATTTAAACTCAATGTATCTGCATTTGTTCATCAATGTAAAGGACCATGTTGTCCTGATCATCCAGTTACAAAGTAGTAAGAAAATTTGTCCTTACCAGACAGTATGCATATCGTTTGTCATAGAAGTTATATCACTTTTAGTTAATTGCTTGTTTTTCGCAGAGACACCCAGAATAACAAGAAATGTGTTCTGTTGAGTAGAGCTACTTAGAAAAAATGAGAAAATAATTTGTATCAACTTTGAGAAGATTCACTGTTTTTATTTTTAAAATTTTATAATTTTATATTGTAGCTTTCATATTTAGAATTAGGTGCACACTAAATTGATTTTTGTGATATGCAGAGGTTCATTTTCCCCTACAACTATCCAGTTATCTGTGTATCATTTATTGTAGTTTTCTTTTGTCATTGGCTTATGTTGTGGCTTTGATTGTACCCTGTTGACTGATTTCAAGAATTCTATTCTGCTCCATTTTTCTGTTAGTTATTATAAGACAGGATACCTGTATTGTAATTATAGTTCCTCAATGTTGGCCATGAAGTTAAGGAGTGTGAGTCCTCTAACTTTGTGCTTATTTTGCAAATTTGTTTGAATATTCAAGGTGTTTCACACTCCTTATGTCTCTTAGAATTAACTTCTCAACCTCTGTCAGAAAAAAAAGGCTGTTGGGGTTACAATTAAAATATATTGAATTTATAAATCAGTTGGTAAGAATGGAAATCATAAAATGATCTAGTCTTCCAATCCATGAATATGAATTATTTAAGTTATCTTTAAGTTATACTAGCTGAGTTTTATATTATAGTCCCTTTTTTCTGTTTTGTTTAATAATTAGGGAAAAAGTGTCAAAAGGGAGGTATTATATATTTCTGGAGGTTTATTATTAATCTACTTATGGTTAAGGGCTTATTAAAATTTCCAAGCTGTGTTTCAAAATCAGCTTCCAGTTTTATCAAAGAAATATATAACCTATTCTAGGATATGTACATTGTTGGGTTTTTAACCTTTGGTGACACCTTTGTGATCATTTTTGAGAGACAGGCGAAAGCTATATGCATATCCATATCCATAAGCTCTCTAAAATCCTCCTATGTACTTCGGCCACTGAGCTAAAGCTGTAGTTAGAAATCAAAATTCTATAATATGTAATGTATGCAATTTACTGATATCTCCAAATAAGATGGATATGAAAAATGTATTGAGATAACACTTAACCTTAATGTGATTGATAATTTAGATGATAATTTTGGTCTTTGTTTAGACAGTAATGTGGCATCAGTTGATCTTGACAAAATGATGCTTAAAATTTTTATATATTTTCAGTATTTCAAAAGCTTTCAACTCCAAAAATCTCTAAGCTGAAAGTATCTTGGAAATATGGTGGAATCTAGAAACAATCCTTTCAGGGCCGGGCAGGATGGCTCAGTGGTCTAAAACGCCTGCTTAGGAAAGCTTAGGCAGCTGCAGGGACCACGGTTTGATCCCCGGCACCACATGCTGCACCAGCCCTGCCCTTTGGGCAGGCTGAGCCGGCCATAAAAATAAGTAAATAAACAAACAAACAAAAGTTCTGAAACAAGAAAAAAAAATTTTTTAAAGAAACAATCCTTTGAGACTACTGATAGTGACTACAAGTAATCTGAGGTCAGTGCTTGATCAGTAGTGATAGCTCATTCACTGAAAATAAACTATTATTTTACCTTTCCAACACCTATCAATATCTATACTGGAAAGAGAATTCTATGGCTTAATTTAATAAGCAAATCACCTGCTATAAATAAGGATATGATTAGCCTAGAAAATAGAATGTATAAAAACATTTATGTTTAAAAAAGATAGTTGCATTTCTTGCGTGAATGGTGGTCAGATTGTCAGTTTATAGATTTCTCTTCAGTCAGTTTTCCAATGGCTGAAAACCTCTGTCAATGGGAATGGTACAAAGGAAAAGTGTATGAGAAAATCATGAATATGAAAATCGTTTTTTTGTTAAAACTTAAAGAACTGAAGCAAAAAACAAAGAGAGAGAGACAGAGAGAGAGACAGAGAGAGAGAGAGTGCAGGGCCTTTATAAGAGCATAGTAAAGTAATGGCAGAGTTCATACCGACTGCCATACCTAAGCTTTCCCCACTCCCATTTCCTTTCAAATACACTTAGAACACTTCTTCCAAAATTTTATACATCACTCTCTTCCTGAGAGCCAAACTAAATCTTCGTAACTTGTACCCAGAAAGCAGCGGATGATCATCCAGTCAGAAATACACAATCAGAATAAACAGGAAATCACCTCAGCTCTGGCGTCTTTGTGACACCAGCTTCTTCTACAAAAGCTTTACATGGACTCTGATGCTTATTTACACTTTTCCTGTCTTTCCATGATCTCTTTCTTCATAGGGTTGGTTTTCTCTTCCCCAGAAACTATAGCAATCACAGAAAGACCAGGAAGTATGGCAGAAAAAGTATGGCATCTGGAATCAGAAGGCCAGGTTAGACTTCAACATTACAATTTCCAGAGCGCTTCAGTTTGAACAAAGTATGAAAATTTTCTAAGCTTTAGTTATCTTGGATGCGGTAAAAGATTAAGCGCCTATAGGCTCATTGTTGAAAAAAATTATGAAACAGTAGCAGAAGACATTCTAAACCTAAATTATAATTTTCTAAAGTAATTGTGCCATATACAGCCTTTACTAGAGATTGGAGAAACTGTACCTTGAGGATTGTTCCCTAATTCACAGGGGTGAGATATAGTTGTGCAATCAAGAAAACACTCATTAAGTGCCTAGGGTGTGCCCTCATTTTTACTGGGGCTCTGGGAATAATTTTTCTGGAGCTTGATGGAAATTTTTCGCTGTGGCAGAGTGGAAAGGCCCTGGAGCTAAGGGCCATGAAAGTTGTGGCCTAACTGGAGTCATACTGGCATCAGTTATTTTTATCTTCTTAGACTTTAGGCCCTAATCTTCAAGGGAGGAGTTGGGTAAAATTAGCTAAATCTCATTCTAAAGCTAAATTTCATTCACTTTGCCATCCTGTATATTAAAATGTGTGCATTTTAATTCATCTATTGTAACTTTTCCTAGTTGTAAAACTGAAAATACTTGCTTTTCTTTTAAGAGCCTCTTCTAGTTTAGATCTGAAATAACCCCAAAAGCCTCATGTTCAGAGGTGGCCCTTAGGAAAGCTGATTGGATCGTGGGAGCACTACACTTAGCAGTGGATTAATCTACTGATAAATTAATATCTATTGTGCTGTTAGGTGGTAGAACTTGGCCAGTAAACATGTTTTACTGGGATTATCACCTGGGCAGGCACGTTACTGTTTCTGGCTCCTCCATTTGCCATGCTTCCTGGCTGTCATGACATCAACTTTCCTTCCACCTTGCTGTTTTTCCTGGAGCCTGCCAATAGCGACCTGAAATTCTGTAACTGTGAGCCAAACTAAATCTCTTTTAAGTTATGGTTTTTGAATATTTTGTTCCACCAATGGTAAAGTGACTGAGCCAGGACCTTGTAAAGAATACTTCCTAAGTATATAGTACAAAATCCCTATTATATAAAATATGTATTGGCATTTTTATAGCTGTCTAGTGCTTTTTTTTCTTTTTAGGAGAAGGACTTATTAGGAGAAAGAACATGATGTCCCTATCCTTCGCTGTAAGTCCAGCTATTAGTCATTGTGAAGGAGGCTATAGACCAATGAGCAATTTTTAGCAATATCAAGATCAAAGATATTTTCTGAATGCAACCCTAAATTTCCTTTAGGCATTTCAAAATCATAAGGTGATATTATTAAACTAAATCAATTTTCTACTTTCAAACATGTAGTTTTTCAACTTAATGTATACAAATCATATGTAATATATATAAATGTATACATACATAATATATATAAACAGATCTCAACATTTTCTGACTTTGTTATCCATGTCAAATCAGCTTTTACATCCAACACATGTTATATAGAACCACAAACACTGTAATGTAACAGAATGGTGTCATGAAGGTGACAGATCCCACTGAATAACCAGGCTACTATGCAGCAGGTATGCACCTGGAGGGAGGAACTCCGTTTCCTACCTGCTCTGCTCTTGTGCCTCCTCTGGGGGCAAAATGTGTTGCATCAAGAGGTATGCTGCAAGTAGTGATTTGGCCTGCGCTGTGCCATGAGTTGTCTGTGTCTCATGAGCCCTCTATCCACTCTGCTTGAAGCCCATGAAATCCTTACTTTTCTTAAAAGTTGAAGACTAAGCAACATCAACCCCCTGGGGATGAGATACCTGATCTTAAAATGCTTCTCTTTTCTCCCTGTCTTTCATTTGACTCGGAGGTAGATGTTTCTCTCGTTTCTAAGGCTGTTTATCCCATTATTTGTACTGATTCTTACTGTTGCACACTCTCATCAGGATGTGTTCTCCTTTATTAAATTAGCTCTTAAGTATTTTCTCTTTTTCAATTTCATTTCCTTGGCTTTCTCCTTGAGCTCCTATTGGCTCACGGCTTTGGCTTCCTCTCCTCTGTCACCACCCATTTATTTTTCGGTCCCTAACAGCAGCTTTCCCATCCATGTCACCTTCTCAAAATAGCTCCAAAATTACCCAAACCATCATCAACTCACATTAATGTTTTAGACATCTCTGAAAAGCATGGCTGACCCTTACCTCAAGGTTTCCAAAACCCACTGCAGTGGTTGCATTGCTCTTATTGATTCTGCTGTCAGTGGTCAGCTCTTTTGCGTCTAGTCATGAGCTGCAGGGTTTCTCCAGGTTTAGTCTGATCATTAAACTTCACAACTTTCACTACCTAAAATTCCAAATCACTGAGTTTCAGAAAAAAATTCATCTGCCTCTGGGATTCTGTCAGCTTCCAACATGACTCATATATTTCATATCCCTTAGTTTGCCCAACCATCATCTTAGTCAATGGGCATAAGCTCTGAGATTTCTTTGACTCCACATCTCTTTCATTCCTGAGATCGAATCTGTTACCTTTATCTGTTTTATCCCAATTGTCTTCTCTAAATTCTAAACCACTCCTTCCACCTAAATTGGTATTATATAGTTATTGGCTTGTTAATTTTCTTCAACTTTTTCTTTGTGACCACTATGGTCTAGTTCTTACAGTGCATTCCAGATCACAGTTGAAAATAAAGCTTCAGTCCAGTGTGGTGGAGCAGGTCAAACCTGTAATCCTAGTACTTGAAAGATTGAAGCAGAGTGACGGAGCAACACTGAAGGCAGTGTGGGCCACATAATAAGTTCAAGTACAGCCAAAACAACCTACTGGGAGCCTATCTCAAAAGAAAGAAAGAAAACAAAGAAACAAAGAAAGAAAAAAGAGAGTTAAAATTTTTTTTAAAAAACTCATAAAACTATTATTTTTGGCCTTCTAACTTTTTTATTTTATTTATTTCTTTTTGGTGGCAAGCTCAGCTGGCTCAGGGGGTGGGGCATGTGGTGCCCAGGCTCAAATTGTAGTCCCTGTGCTTGCCTAAGCAGGTGCTTTAGACCAATGAGGCATCTCGCCAGTTTTAATCTTTTATTTTGGACCTTATATTTATTTATCTGAGTGTATTTAAAGGATTTCAAACTTAAATATATCCTAAATATTGCAAAAATTATTTGGTGTTACTCTGAAATTCAGTGCGACATCCTATATTTTCTTTGGAGATCCTACAGCACTATCAGTATACTCCAGTCTCTTTCCATTGTAGCACTTCTTATTTTCTTTTTTCTTGAAGAAATGTCACTCACATTTTATTTTCTTCAAAAATTCTTTCAGTGTTCTAAACCTGCTGAATAGCCTATTTTATTCAATACATTATAACAATTGAAGCTCATAAAGACCCAGGAGATTTGTAGCTCTCTTACAATATTTTAACTCTCTGTATCTTAGCTATTTTCCTTTTGTATAAACAAGATTATATATTTGGTCCAAATGTGAACTGTATTCCAACATTTGCATTCTCTCTCTTAAACCAAGTAAATGCCCGATAAATGTTTGTAAAAATGAAATTAATATGCTCCGCTGGAGTCACATGACTCGCAGTACTTGTCAGCTGAAGCATTTCCTATATCTAAATGATGGATTTTAACCAAAGAGCAATTATTGCTATTAATGACCAGATGTACTCTGCCACTTATGCAAACATGATCCAGCTGGTTGCATGCTCTGATTCTCTGCAAGGCACTATACTCAATGTTCTACCTACATTATCATATTTCATATTTACTGCATTAAAAGTTTTATATATTAGTAAACAAATTCTATAGGAATTAAGGTAACTTTCTCCATCTTATAATTTAGTATTTTTTTCTCAAGTAAGATCAAAGGATGCGTACATTACATCTGGCAAGTACTGTGAAAATATCATTTAATCTAAAATTCCATTTCTACTTAATATCCTATGAATTATTTTGATGAAATGATGTATTCCTTTGTTTTTAAATATGTCCATCTACCTCCTACACTGAGACCCAATCACATTTATATTACTGTGTAGTTATTGCTGATGTTATGTTTTGCGGGGCTTAGATATAAGTGCTATAGTTCACATCTATCAGGAGACACCAGATACTTAGATAACTCTTATAGATGTGATGATTGATAGATTCAAATACTAATTGCTTGGTGTATCCATTATAGTACATCCATAAAATGTAATTAGTTTGCTAAGGGTGCCATGATAAAATAAACTGGTGGCTTAAACAGCAGAATCTCTTCCTTTCACAGGATCTCAGTTATGTTGGATCAGAGCACACCCTAAGGATTTGACTGTAATCTGATTATGTCTTTAAAGACTGTTCTTAGTAGGATCACATTGTGAGATAGTAGGAGCTAGAATTTCGACATATAAATTGAGAGTAAGGAGATACAATTCTACTCATGATAGCAATTTTTTTTTTTTTTTTTACCACTCCATCATTGCCTAAACCTAAAGTTTACAATATGGCAGTGTTCATTTCTTTTCTTTTCTTCTTATCTCTCTCTCTCTCTGTCTCTCTCTCCCTGTCTCTCTCTCTGTCTCTCTCACCTCCCCCAACAGCATTTTCCTCTAAAGAGGGATCTTTTGCGGAGCATGAGGGCACATATATTACCAACATTATAAAGGCTGATGTAAGAGAATCAAAAATTAGAGGCCAGCCTTCTGCACATAGCAAATTCTAGATGAATTTCTGCTCCCTTCCAGAACAAATAAACAATCCCCCCACGCACACAAACAAACTTTCTCTCATCATTAGTAGTTATCATGAGGTATGGTTTATATAGTGAAAGTAGAACAGATGTGTGATTGCTTCTAGATTTGTAGAATTCCTCAGTTCCTTGGTTTTTACATCCCTGACCTTGGAATATTTGTTATGTTTTCCAGAGTTATAACAGATATAACACTTACAATTTATATTTTCTAATGCATTGAATTGCATCCTCCAAGTTCCAGAACTAGAAAACATCATGAGTTCATATTGATATTTACAATCTGAATCTAGGATTACAGGTCCTTACTCAGTTCTTTGCTTTGGAATTTTCTTTCTTTTCTCTTGCTTTCATAGAAAAGATTGTTTCTACTGATATTAAAATGTTCAACTATTTTTTATCGTTAAACTTAGATGGATTAACATTTGGGTACAGCCCCATTAGGAGCTACGTGTTAAATTACATTTTAAATTTCAGATTAGGAATAGATTGTTTCTATATGCTTAAAGTGCAAGTTTGTTCCATTTGGAGATTTGTGAAATTTAAATTTGTTTCATAACTATGGAAAATATTTATAGTCAAACTATAAAACAAACACTTTCGCATTTTTCTTCTCTTCTTTCTCTTAACAAATACTTTTATTTGTTTAGCTATTTCTCTTCCTTTCAACAAATACACTTGTATATTCACATTCCTTGTTCTGTTTAGAAAGCATCCCAGCATGCGGACTGCTCCGTACCTTGTAAGGTGATTTGCAAAGCTTCCAAGAATGTTGAGAGCAGAGTTTGAACAAAAGACTCTCACTTCCAAGTCTCTACTCTTATATCGTGCCCAAGGCCACTTTCTCTGTTTTTTTTTTTTTTTTCCCTTACAGTCATTTATATGACAATAGCTGTCACTGTTTGGTTCTTTTATTGCTCCTTCTACACAAATGCAACAATTGCAGAAGATATACTGCATAAATAATAATGCCTTTTCCAAAACAATGTAATTTTTAAAATGGCCACAATTTTGCTGGGTGTTCCAAGACATGCTAATAAATTCCAAGGAGAGGTTTCCCTGCTTCAGGTTTCAGAACTGAGCACAAAGAAAGCAGTAGCCTAACGAGGGTCCTGAGAATTCCCTTACTCTACTTGCTTATCTAGGCTACTCTGAATTGATTTTCTAACACTCTTGGCAAAACCTTCCTATGTAATGTATGGGAGAACAAATTCAGAGGCTACGCGTACTGAATACAAAACAAAAACAGAAACAGTCTCCTGCCATTCCTCAAAAGATCGCCTGGTCTTCTCTTGGTTTTCACATTAAAGCAAAGTAAAAACCAGGGGCAATTATCTCGATATTACAGACTTAAAAACATTTTTAAAAATACTGTTGTTTTTCGGCGGAGTTTTGGAGTCCTACTGGTTTCATATTAGTTCTCTATACTGATTATAACCCTGAAAAAAAAAAAGTATTTTTCTCTCCTTCAGACCTGGCCTACATAACTACGATTACATTCAAGAGTACTGGACAGGTTGTACAGAACTCCCTGGAAGACGGTCAGGGCAGGAGTGTGGGAACTGATTGCTGAGAGTGGGTGCATGGGCGGATGTAGCGTTTCCAGAGGACAGGCTGATATTGACAAATGCACGTTGGAGGAGAAAGAATCCTAGTACTTCACATGGAAGGGAGCATAAACAGACGATGCACAAAGAATAGTAACTCAGATTGTTAGGAAGAATGCCTGGAGACTCTTTACAGTTCCCTCTGAAGGAGAGTGTTCCTATTCCCCTCGCAATGCAGTGAGTTTATATTTTAGTTTCTTCAGCTGAACACAGAAAAGTTATTTAACCAGATCTCCAGTGAAAGTCCTGGTATTCTTCCCAAGTAAAAACTTTATACTCCTCTGTGTAAAGAAGAAATTGTATGCTTGGACAATGTTTGGTAGGGTCTCCTTTTTGCTAAGTATGACATTGTTACTAATTTAGTATACTGATTGAGCATTTGAAATAACTGCATTGTAGCCATGTGATCTGTGCATGTGTCATTACCACCGATTCTACTTAGTAAAAGAAATTTAAAGATTAAAAAAAGAGTGACCAAATAAAATCTTAAGTAAAACCCACAAATCCTTAAATTAATAATCTTAATTATGCATCTTGTACAAGAATACCACTGAGAACTCCAGTGAAGAGAGAGTGAACTGTGAGAAAAGTAAAAAAAAGAAAAAAGAAAGAAAAGAAAAAGAAAAAGAAAAGGAGGAAGAAAGTGAACAAAAAGGAGTAACTGATGGAGGGAAAATCAAATGTCTTAGAAACAATACAAAGTTTTAGATCCCAGCTATGCTTATAAAACACATTACTTTCCAACATGTATTAGGTTTTACAACCACGTATGAAATGTTTAAAGCAATTGTTCTACAGGACCTTCTGCTTAGCCCATGAAATCATCATTTCTAAGTTTAGTATTTTAGTGCTACTTTTTCAGTTTTTGCCAGAGTTGAATATAAAGATGTGGACCCATTTTTTACTTGTAGAAGGATATGTGCGTGTATGTATGTGTGTACATTTACTATTACTTTTTTCATGGACATTATGGAAGCTGTCCTCAATAAGTGCTATGGACCAGATCATGCATTAGCCACAGCAGAGGCCAGCCTCTGACTATATTGCTCTTCTACTTCTAATTTTGTCTATCAAAGAAAAGCTGTACAGTGTTTCTCGAACTGAAATTTCACTGTGATTTCTGTCAGCTACAATCCTAAACCTGCCATGTCGTTTCCTGTTTTTAGGAACTATGACATTGTAATACCCCAATATACACATGTCATATTTTGTATCA
>PVJA010033728.1:0-23093 GCA_004027025.1 Myocastor coypus | reverse complement strand
GCATCTTCAATAAAGGAGCTTAGGTTAGAATTAGGTATAGTGTCAATACCTAGTTTTATTTATACGTTACTAATGTGGACATATAATTTGCTGTTAACAACATAATTACATTCTAGCCGGGTGTGGTGGCGCACGCCTGTAATCCCAGCACTCGGGAGGCTGAGGCAGGAGGATTGGTGTGAGTTCGAGACCAGCCTGGGCTACAAAAGTGAGCTCAAGGCCAGCCTGAACTATACAGTGAGACCCTGTCTCAAAAAGACAAAAAAAAAAAATTAAATTCTAAAGCAAAATGTCTCAGAAAGCCTAGCTGGTTTTCTGCACAGTTCACTAATCCCATCCAAGGGTTTCCACAGATGTGCTATAAAAAGGTTGCCATCCATCATATACACATTTATATTGAGAAGGCTCCTGGGTCAGAAGATGGAATCCATATCAACAGCTGTGGAGAAGAATGCAGAGTACACATTTTTGGAATATCCATAAGTGGTATGGGGAAAAAAAAATTAGGTTGGAAAGGTGATAGAATCTTGAAAAATACTATAATAGGAAAAAACTGCAGACCTAGCAAAAGCACATTATGCTTTAGCAAAGCACAAATATACTGTTTAGCTCAGCTGGAATCCTCAGTTACAGCCTTAGGAAGCTGCAGCACTAAAATGAACAACTATTGTGGGACCTGTTGAGATATAGCAACCGGAAGAGTGAAAGGAGGACAAAAATAAAGCCGGGAAGATGCTGAGAGAGGGAGCCATAAAAGGTAACCAAACAGTTCTGTAGTTTTAGTGATGCATGGCGACAACATGGAGATTTTACAGCTATTATATGCACCACCTAACTAGGGATGTTAGTTTTAGGGAGGTTAGAAAAATAGACATTATGATATAATAAAGAACTTTCTCATTCTTTACTCCATGCATAATTTATAATGTCCTACCTTTGGAAAAAAAACATAATTTGTAAACATAGTTCTGAGGGTTATAGTTCAATAAATAATTCTTTTGTTCTCTCCTCTTGTGTGTTAGTTCTATAATATACCTTACATTTTTGCTAAAGCTGTAGGAACATCTTTAATTTACAAGAAAATAAATCTGGTGCCATAACACTGAACTTTCTGGTCATTTTTCATTTCGTTGTCCTCATTACCCATGAGTACATTAGCTCTAATAGCCAGAAGTTTGCTTTACAAGCTAAATCATCTTTCAGCTATAAAATCATCATAAGCCACCTATTTAACCTTAAAATACAAGCCTGCAATTAGAGATAAAATATCTTCTACATTAGCCCTGACCGGAACCACTGGAAGCAATCAAGAGAAAAACTATAATTGTGAAATAGGAACATTTTTGGAATCAACAAATGAGAAAATATAATAAGTAAGTAGTGAGAATTTGGTACTGCTAATGGATCAGGACAACAATTTCCCAAATAAGTGGATGGTGAAGGTTTAAATAAAAGAGACAATCCAGGCATAGTGGCATATGTCTATAATCCCAGCACTGGAAGGCTGAGGCAGGAGTATCAGTGCGAGGTCGAGACCAGCTTGGATTACAAACATGAGCTCAAGGCCAGCCTAAACTGCACATGAGACCTTCTCCCAGAAAAACTAACTGACTAAATAAATAAATAAATAAATAAATAAATAAATAAAACAAGTTGCATGACTTTATGTCTCCATGACAATCAGAACCCTGTAGCAGAACTTGAGATTCTCTGGGGATTAAAATGAGTTTCTCAGGGAGGCCTGGACTTATTTGTTTTTCAAATAACGGCAGGGAACACTGAGGCAAGCAGTGAGTGATTGAGTAGGACCTTTGGAGTCATTACAAAGACTTCTTCAAGTAGTGTATCATGATGACTAGGAGATTATGTCATCTTCAGACTGACACTTAGGACAAGAGTGTGAAGTGTGCATCTTCAGTCTCTATTAAGTTAGTTGGGGCTGGAAGCAGGTGATCTTTACTGTAGCCTAATTTTGTCCATTGAGGTCTCATGACATTACAAATCACTCACTCCATGCCTCAGCTGGGAACACTGATTCATAGAGGTCTATGTACTATGAATCTACTTTCCAACCCCTCACAATGGGCCTGTGCCTGGAACAGACTCACAAGGACATACAAAAAGCCAGCTGATTAATGTTAAGTCCTGCTTGTGGCCACTCTGTAGTGGTCTCCTCCAGCTTCGAAGCTAGAAATTTGATTTAGTGAAACTAAGGTGTAAGAGAAGTTAAATTTTTTTTACAAATTTAATGAGATGTAGGAAACAATGAAAAAAATGTACATTATGTGGCCCTCAAGAAAGAAAAAGAGTCAATTTGCATAGAGAATAATCTTCAAATCCCAAGGCTTGGTAAATGCTATAAGAAAATAGGACATCAGTTGCCTAAAAGTCTTAAGCATTTTGGTTGGAAGAAAATAAAACAAAAATGTCATCCTCTGTAATATAATGAGGTGCATGTAGGGATAACTGAATTATTTTTTTAACAAAATGAAATTTAGAGACAATTAATCATTTACTCACAGAATACTGTGGATAAGAATAATGTGGATGAAAAAATGTCATTGGAATTCAAAATAATCATGTTATAATTACTTTATGTTTAAATGATAGCACAAATGTGGCTTCAGCAATTAGTGGTGAGTTGATCATTTTCCTAATTATTTAAAAGATGATAACTCTTTATAAGTGCTATTTTACAAGTCAAGAAATTCAATCAAAAATCTGATGTACTTAATTTCATAGCATCTAAGAAAAGTAATGCAAAAGTATAGTGTTGAATAAAATAGATTTCCTCTATTAAATTATTATTATTATTATTATTATTATTATTATTATTATTATTATTATTGTCTTTTGAGACAGGGTCTCTCTCTGCCATTCAAGTGAGCCTTGAGTTCACTTTTTGTAGCCCAGGCTGGTCTAGAACTTGTACAGATCCTCCTGCCTCAGCATTCCAAATGTTGGGATTACCGGCATGCACCACCATGTTTTTCATGTTCATATTGATTTAAATCCAGTTTTATCAAATTTAAAATCCATGTGCTTTTATTAAATTTCTAAAATAGTTTGTATAGTAATGCACAGCAATTATCTCCACCTGTATCCCTTTTGCCTTTAAAAGATAACAGGTTTACAGCAGCTTACATGAAAGTACCTCATAGCCTTGAATTACATGTTTACACATTCAGGGATTGTTATCATAACCTGGTTTAGTCTTATTTTTCCAGCTATGGTGTAAAGACATTGTGACAAATTAGCAATTTTCCGTGTACCTTTTGCTGCTTTATTTTTCAGTTACTTCACTGGTTCCCTCCCTATTTCTGGTGCAATCTGACCGGCCTACAGTAGGCATTGCAACTCACCTCTCTTGATGTTTGCCAAGACTCGAGTTCAACGTCTTCAATACTGTTAATCTGCTCAGAATGGTATTTTCCTTCCCTTTTGTTTCTTGGAGAACACCTCAGATAAAACTAAAATATGCATTAAGTTTGAGCATGTTGAGGTGAAAATAAGGGAAAAAAAGCCACACTTTGATTAGAGGAGAATAGGTCATCACTGACCAAGCTGTATTTTTCTTTTCACCCATGTGTTCTTTGAGTCAAGTCATAAAGCACTTCAGGAGTTTTAAGAGTGAATTGTTAAGTATCATTATCTGGGGAGAACAGGACATATATCATATTTTAAATCTGAGATTATTTCTCACTCTACTTTCTCTATTCCTTCACCATAATAATATTCAAATCATTTTAAAGCATTGGATATGTTCTAATTGTGTGGGTTTTTTTTTTTTTTTTTTTTTTTTTTTTTTTTTTGCAGAACCGGGAATTAAATTGAGGCCCTTGCACTTTCTTTTTTTTTTTTTTTTATTTTGACTTTTTGAGACAGGGTCTCACTGTGCAGTTCAGGCTGGCCTTGAGCTCACTTTTGTAGCCCAGGCTGGTCTCGAACTCACAGCGATCCTCCTGCCTCAGCCTCCGGAGTGCTGGGATTACATGCGTGCGCCACCACGCCCAGCCCCTTGCACTTTCTAGGCAAGTGCTTATTCTATTGAGCTATCTCTGCAGCCCTTTGTATTTTTTTTTTCCTAGCAATACTCTTTATACATGTTGCTGAATAGTTCTCCCTGTCCTTTGTTATAATTCAAGATAACGCTTCAGGATTAAATATATAATACTTTAAAAAAGTTTTAATTGTATTATAAAGACAAAATTTATCTTTAATTCAGAAATATTTAAGTTATTATTTTCATTTTACATCAAAATTAAAATCATTTAGACAGAATGTGTTACAGAAATCATTTTCTCTTCTTTCATTATGAAATATTAGCATAATGATATAAATAAAATTTGTCCATAGAAGGATTTAAGTTGTAACACTTTCATAAACACTACTTTCTCAGATGGAACACATCAGCAGTTAAGGGAACCCCATTTCAGCAATATTGTCAATGTATTAAGGTAGACTAAGACATAGTATTATTTCAAAACAAGAAAGTGATTAGTATGACCGAGATACACCCACATATGTGATTTTCTTTATAGAAACTAAAGCACAACCTTTTGCTTTAAGAGAATATAGAAAATGTTAAAACATTATCGAACTATACCTATAGTTGATGGAAGAAAACATAATTTTTTTTTGTACTTTTTGGTAAGAGTCTACAGGGTCTCACTACATAGATGAGACTCATAGTGATTTGCCTGTGTTCAGCCTCCCAAGAATTACAGGTGTGCTCCACCAGGCCCAGTCTCAATGAAGTTTCTGAATGCCCAGGAGATGGGGCCATCATGGCAATAAAGAAAGCTTGATTTTAAACACCTTCTTTAATGAAGAAATCACAGCTTTTCACTTAAAACGTATACCTACAATCATAGTAGAAACTTACTCAAAACACATCTAACATACAGAAAACAAAATATATATCAAGTTTAACACACACACACATGCGCACACACACTTATATTTTATTGATTGGCTTTTATATGTAAAGTTCCAGAGAAAATGAGTCATCAATGATGATTATCTCTGACTTTTTATTATAAAATAAATTTAATAGCAATATCCACAAAAGCTTTCTTTGACACCATTTTAAAAATTCAGTCTTCTTTATTTTCAGTGGTTGTTATTGTATTGAATAAAATTTAGTTGAATATGGGTGAAACCTGTTTTTACAAGAACTGTGCATTATTTTCCAGCTTAATTTTCCCAAATAGCCCAGCCTAGATCTAATTTAGAAAGCATAAATTTGACTTTTGAAAGTATAGTAAATGATCTTGCACCTCTATGAGTATCCAATTTATGGACTGTTTGCTGGATAAATGAAATATATACATATATATTATATATTATATATTATATATATATATTGTATATTATATATATCACAGATTGTAAATATATATACATATATATATTTTTTTTTTCTTTTCAATCTGGAATTTCAACACATTTTGTGTTTGAATAATTGCCTTATTCGTAAAACAGGGTATCTTCAAATGATGAGAATTGTTTCATTCACATTTGTATGTTTCTTCAAAAATCAACTTTAAAAAAAAATTACCATCAGTAGCTCAAATACATGTATTATAAAGAGTAGTATAATTTGCTTCCTTTCTTTGTTATAGATTTAATTTTATTTTAAAGAGTTAAAAATAGCAGAAACAAAGATAGAAAAAACAGTAACAAGTAAGAGTACATATAGTACAGAATTTCAAAACAAGAAAAATTTAACAGTGGTTGGATTACACATTTTCCTCATCAAATCATTTTAGATCACCAGACATAGATATGTAAGACTGGTCAAACAATTGCACATTAACACTTTCGATACATATTAAATTTGTTTTCTTTTTTCTTCTTTTTCTCTTCCAAATGAATTTTGTATGTAAGTCATCTCCTAAAAAAAATTATATGGGTTGAGGAAGCAGAAAACGCAAGGTCCTAAGATTGATTCCTATTAGTACCGCAAATTTTCTGTCTGTCTTTCTGTCTGTCTGTCTGTCTGTCTGTCTATTCATTTGAGTCTTTACACTAAGGAGACTATACGATATTTGCATATGCAGGTCTGGTTTATTTCATTTATGATTATATGTTCAACATACATCCATTTATACATGAAGTCTTCGAGTTTATCATTCCTTATCGCTGAGTAATATTCCATTGTATGAAAAACCACATATTTTTCAACAACTCTTAAGATGATGGACATTTTGATTGTTTCCAGGATTTGGCTATCACAAATTGTGCTACTATGAACATAGCTGCACATATATCACTATGATATGATGTTTTCAGTTCTTTTGGAAAAATTCCCAGTAGGAGGGTAGCTGGATTGAATGAGATTTCCAATTCTAGTTTTTTAAGGAGTCTCAACACTGCTTTCTATAATGTACTACTACTATTATTATTATTATTATTATTATTATTATTATTATTATTGTTATTATTATTATTATTATTATTATTATTATTATTATTATTATTTCCAGCTCAACCTGCCCTGTGGGTGAAGCTGGCACTGGCACTGCTTGTGCTGTGGGGGATCGAACCTCAGTCCATGAAGTTGCCGAAGCTTTCCTAAGCAGATACTTTAGACCACTGAGCCATCTCACATATCCCCTTGCTTTCTTAAAATAGGAGAAAATGAGTCATTTTGCCTTGGCAGAGAAATGTTGTGTCTGCTCATGAAATAAACATATTTTATAAGAAATTTTGGGCTAGCCTAATGGCTCAGCTGATTAAAGCAATTGCAAGCAGGCTCAGGGCCCAGGAGTTCAATCCCTGGCCTGCTGTGCTGCCCAACCCCTGAGAAGCACTGAGATGACAATTGAGACCAGGCCTAGTGGTGCACGCCTGTAATCCCAGCTCTTGGGAGGTTGTAAACAGGTAAATCGTTATTCCAATCTAGTAGCGAGACCCTGAACATCCTGTAGACTTCCCTAAAATACAAAATCAATCAGTCAATCAGTGTAATGTTAACTAAAGTTGCTACATGATTGTTTTGGCCCTTTGAACAATTCTTTTCAGATATTTTTGAAGAAATGATAAATTTAACCAATATAAATCATCTTACAAGCCAGGCATGATGGCGCATGCCTGTAATCCCAGCACTCGGGAGGCTCAGGCAGGAGGATCGGTGAGAGTTCAAGACCAGCCTGGGTTGCAAAACTGAACTCAAGGCCAGCCTAAACTGTACAGCAAGACCCTGACTCAAAAAGACACAAAAAAAATCATCTTACATGTAGTTATCAATTTTGAAATGTATAGCAAAAGGATCTATATAATTAGCATACTAAAATACTATTTTCATTTTATTAACATTAATCAATTGACTAAGAATTTAATACACTTGAGATTAAAATAGTGATAGTTATCATTTCATCTGAAAAGCAAAAAATTGCAAGTCTTACAATAAGACATGATAATTTTCATCTTTTCGTGCCTTTAACTCCTTTTAGTTTTGTTTAGTTTCATTCTCTCATTATCAGCCCAATCTCATTTTATTCTCTGATTTCCCCTCTGAAAATAGTATGCAGGGCCCACATCAGAAGGCTACTGCAGAACTTAGGCATTTCTATACACATAACACTTGGAAAAATACCTGCCAAATGGTAAGTAGTACTTTCTGTATTTCTTCAGTTTGACTTATATTTATCTGTTCCTTTTATCCAAGTCATAGAGGTAATTTTGGTATTGATGCAATATCTTAGAACATGAAGAAAGAAAGTCCTTTTCATTTTAGAATAACTTGTTTTGGAATAACAAAAAGAATCTGTCAATTAAAGCATTTCCCACCATCAGGTAACGAACACCTTATTAATGTAGTTGAATATCCCAGGTAATGCAAACACTATTTAATATATCATGGTACCCTAAAGTGGCTCAAGTAAGTTTATAAACTTCATTGGTTCTGTTCTTCCCCTTACATTACCATAGGACTGTAGTGCATTACTGTCAAGTATTTCCAGTCTTTCATTGTAATGTTTGTATCTACATATACTCACAGACATTGGCTGTATGTGTATGCACATCAAGGGTTCTGATCTAAGGGTATTATGCAGGCAGTATTTGCTCTGTGACTGTCACAGCAAGGGTGAGAAGGATGTACACACCATAAGAGGATATATTTGGGAAATAACAATTAAGCAACCTACAAAGCACAGGACAGCAAAGTATCCATCTGGATGTCATCGAGAAACCTTGATGTGACTCTTTCTTTAGCCATCATTGCTGCTGCCTCTAAATCCAAGCCCGCTGAGGTCCTCTGTCCGACGGCCACACTGCTCAAGCTGCTCCTCCCCACGACTTTCTGGATTGCTTTAAGGCCAAAGAGAGGCCCTAGTTCCCAGCAATTCCTCCCTCACCAGAGTCATGCTGGTGTTGTGACTTCACGGTGTTGTGACTGTCTCTCTGCCTAAAATATCTTAGAATGAGTCTTGACAGCAGAGCTCACAATCATATTTTCTCCTTCTTAGAAACTCAAATATTTAGAAATTCCAAATGCTTTTCTCTATTTTATACATATATCTGGTATTGCATATATAAAAATCAGTGCTTATCAATAACTCATGTAAGAATAGTCAAGGAGATTACCAAACCATTAATATTTTAGTCTTTGAATTTGAATCTTAGTTTAAATAAAGCTTTGGCCAGTTTATAGCTAAAATATGATTAAATAATTTTCTCTTTTATCAGTTTACGTGATTTTGTATAGTGTACAACTATATTGTAAAGAACAAGTTAGTTTATATTAAACTCCTTGAAGGGCTGGAAGTATAGCTCAGCAGAATAACTGCTTGCTTAGGTAAGCACAGGGGACAGGGTTCAATCCCTGGCACTACATGGTATGCCAGCTCCACCCTCAGGTGTGCTGAGCTGGAGTTGGAATCCAGGTGTAGTGGCGTGCACCTGCAATCCCAGCACTAGGGAGACAGAAATCAGGAGGATCACTATGAGCCTGGCTGTGTAGGGAGACCCTGCACAATAAAAAATGAATAAGTAAAATAAAATCGTTGAGCTGCATCCATTTATTTAAATTTTGTAATTGAGATCACCAATCTTCACTCAGGGTTTTTGTGTGCAAATTGTGAATAATGACATTCAATATCGCTTTTTTGTGTGTGTAGCAGGAATCATGTTCAGGACTTTGAACTTTCCAAGAAGGTGCTGTTCAGTTAAGCTATATCCCTGCTACAAATTTCACTGTTTTAATCGTTTTGCAGAACCAGGATTCAAACTCACAACCTTACACTTCCCAGGCAAGCACTTGTGCCACAGAACTATCGTCCAGCCCCCATTTTAACACTTTAAGCAACATGGCTAGCACTATATTTATGCATAGACACAATGTTATGTGACTTATTCCTATCATTATAGTAATAGTTACCATTCTAGTTAAGACTTAAGAATGTGATTGGTGGTTTTCTTTTCTTTCTTTCCTTTTTTTAACTTATTATAGTTGGTAACAGAATATTAAAATGCTACCTCCCTCTACCAAACATCTACTACTTTAAATTTTCCATTTTACTATCTTAATGCACTAATGAAGCATACTCTTAGCAATATTCATTCCTGACACTTTACATACTTCTATCATTTATTGAAAATTCAGCTTCCAGTTCATGTTCTACTCCAACTCATCACCAATCATTGTTAGCCCTTTAACATGCAGATACATCATCTGACACATAATTTTGGTGGCTTTCTTGTTTTCAGTGATCTTTCCATTACTGTCCCAATCCATCTATTTCCATGACCATTTTCTCGGAACTTATCTTCACCACGACACTGTCATCTCTGGACTCTACCAGTTCCTTCTTATCACAATTTACTGCTCTGCAGGTGCACACCGCAGGACCTGTTTGCGCCAATCACTTAATTGTATCCTGATCTATCAACTCTCAAACATTTTTTAGCCTTCTATGCTTTTTTGATTTGTTTGTCCAGCTTATGATTTATTGTTATCATTAACAATTACAGTAACTTTGTTAAAATTAACTATTGATATTCTTTTATTATTTTGTTGGTAAAGTTTGATGTTTTTCATTAACTAAGAACTGAAAAGTACAAGTAGCTGTCTTTAATAGTTTCACCTGGCAACATTATACACCTGGCTTAATTCAAACTGCTCATTGCCTGAAAATAATCTTTCTGGTGAATATCAGCCAATGGAACAAATTGCCTATACTTTTATCATTCAAACCTCAAATGTCCTCTCAACTCTGCGCAACAGTCATGAGTAAAGCTTCTATAATGGTTACTTTGCTCAGGATTCTTACTTTATTTTTCCCTCAGTGAGAGCTTCAACCTTCTCTTCTGTGAGAATAAGGAATCCTCCCTTTGGTAATATTCTGTAGCTTAATTGCTGCTTAGACGTTGTTAAAAACATAAAAATTATCACGTACAAGTTCTCTTAAAATATATTGTCAAATCTATAAGTACGCCTTTGTCATCGTATTATCTAATGCTCTAATACAAACTATGAACTACCCTTCCTCTAACTCAAGACCAGTTGCTATGAAAAAGCCAGGGTTGACTTTCATCTCCTCTCATATAACCAAAAACAGGATTTCATCAATGTTTACTTCAATTTGATAGTTGACCTACCAATAATTTGATCCTTTAAGATATTTAATACTTAAAAAATTCTCAATAAATTCTAATTGTATCTCAGGGAAAACCTCACTTCCCTTCTAGAATTTGTAGTGAAAGTTCTTGAATATAAATGCATAAGCATAAATAACTGACCTTTTTCAAGTTCTGACACGCTTATTTGTGCTTTATGCTGTCACAGTAACTCCATACACATAGTAATAACCACGACATTATCAAATTCAATGGAATCTTAATGGAGATAAGTTATGGACCATCACACAAGTGCAACAAAATATACATATATGTATATGTCTATATACATACATGAAAAATTGCATATACATAATGTATAAAGTATATATGTGCACTTGTATACAGTATATGTGTATAGAAATTTTAGTATGTTAGTGCAAATACATATTGAAATAGAGGGAAGGAGGGAATGGAAAAGACAAGGAAATTAAAAACGAATTGAGATGTTATATACATTCGCCAATTCCCCATAAGGGATATAATCATTATATCCTGCCAAAATGCACTACTAATTTAAAAAAAAAAAAACATTTAAATATTGAGAAAGAAGGCCAGTTTTTTCTTCAACAAACATCATTCTTTGTTCAGTTCCACCATACATTCTTTGGCTCTTCTAGATTTTTAAGGTTTCCTTATCAAATTCCTTCACTTTGCTGGGTGTGGTGGCGCACTCCTGTAATCCCAGCACTCGGGAGGCTGAGGCAGGAGGATTGGTGTGAGTTCGAGACCAGCCTGGGCTGCAAAAGTGAGCTCAAGGTCAGCCTGAACTGCATAGTGGGACCCTGTCTCAAAAAGACAAAAAAAAAAAATTCCTTCACTTATATCTCCTTTGTTCACAGTTCATTCCTAATTTCTCACTTCTATTTTTTTTTTCTTTTTATTATCAAGAGAAAAAAATCATATCACAAGAACAAAGACAGACACAAAGTAACATAAAACAATAGAAATGGTGCAGAATAGCAAATCAAGAATAGAACTTCAACAATGGTTGCACCAAGCTTCTCACTACTGTCACTTTGCTCTTTATTTTTCCCATCTTTGTGCAAATTTCATATCTTTCAACCACAGTTGTATGCCTACCATCCCTAAGACAGTCCTGTGAGTGTGAAAGTAGGCAACCATGTCTTTATCAGAAAAAGGCCAACCTAATATATTAGAAATATATGTTGCCTGTTCATAAATAGATATTTTTTCATTAAGTTTTCAGTAGTTTAAAATGGAGTTCCCATGTTCTACAATTCCTTGCTTTGTTTATATTCTCTCTCTCTCTCTCTCTCTCTCTCTCTCTCTCTCTCTCTCTCTCACTTTTCTGCCTTCGTTGCTTCACAAGAGTGTATGAGCATTTCTTCACTTGTTTCCTTTGTCAACATATGATGCCTTTCAGCATCTTATGGCTATGGAATATTGCTTTACTTTGTGTCTTCACCTTCTAATACTAATTTTCTATCAGTTGCTATCATACAGCAGAAGGAGTCATGGAAAATTAAATTAATATTATATCTGGGCATTTATAATTCATCAAAAGTTCCATGATATGAAATATTCTTGTAACTAAAAACTACCTTACTCTACACAAGAAAAAGTCTTAACGTGGTTAAAATTTTCTATTTCATGTATTTCCTTTCCTTGAATTCTACCGTTTATTAAGACTTGGTCATACTAAGCTCCAGTTAAGTATTCCATCTGCCTTTCTTCTTTTATGTCTAATAATTTGCATAAAATTTTATCTTATTGAAATGATTTGGCTTTTACATATCACATCATTGATTCCTCCTATGCTGTAATCTTTTCTCCATAGAAAACCTTTTGTGATTATCCTATCTAAATAAACTCGTAAGTTCAACATTTTAAAATCTTGTCGCTGTTTCTTTCATAGTATCAGAGCATGATATTACAGTTATATATTTATGCCTACAATATTTAAATATATATATATATATAATTGTTTCACTTTAGATGATAACTTAGGACCAGAGAGATAATTCAGTGGCACAATGGCCTGCTTGGCAAGTGTAAGGTCACAAGTTTAATCCCCAGTACCAAAAAACTAATAATAATTTAAATGCATTATGAACCAGATCTATTTTCTTACCATTCATATGTCAAGTTCTTATTAATTTACCTGGAAAACTGTTATTAATATGAATATATATTTATATATAATATATATATGTATATTAAAGAATAAACTCTTCAAATACTTAATATTAAAAGTATTTACTCTCTTTAAACATACTTTCCATAAGTATTAGATACAACCTAATAATTTTATGAAGAATGAGGTACAAGATTAGGAACTGATAGAAAATAAAACGAAAACAAATTTAGGGATCATTCAAGTATTAAATATCTGTCATCCCATCACTTTTGCATGATAATACTGGGAACAAGTTGCTCTGGCAGTCCTTCATTTCATATAGTGGTGCTTTCTTGCCTCTTTTGCTTCTGTTCCCCTTTCCTAAGTTGTGAGCTATGTCCTTTCATTGACTTGTGCATTTTAACCACATTTTCATCTTCTTCAGACATAAGAGGAAAGCTAATTAGTTCTAACATAGTGGTTTTACCATTGTTTGTATATTATATGCAGTTGAGGCTGGCCTTGAGGTCACTTTTGTAGCCCAGGCTGGCCTCGAACTCACACCAATCCTCCTGCGTCAGCCTCCCGAGTGCTGGGATTACAGGCGTGAGCCACCACGCCAGGCTTGTTTATATATTATAACCCCACAACTACTGATAACACATCATACAGGTTAGAAACTAACAAAAGCCTAAGGGATTAACAATTATTATCAACATTGTATATTCATGCAATGTTGATAATAGTTGTTAAACTAGCATACATGCTTCATTCTGACTTATTTTGGTTATTTTAAAAAAGTACTTACTATAATATTTTGATTTAAATGTTCACAAGTGATAATTCCCCCAGATAATGAAATGTAACACGTGTTATCAAATTATAGTCATATCAAAGTTTCTTCTTGTAAAGTTGTGTTGTCATGTGGCAAATTCACAGTACAGTGCTGATTTTACATCTGGTGCATATTCTTAGGCTATAGAAAATATTTATTATGATAGAAAATATTTTTACTTGTCTGAAGGTCTTATTGAGTTTCACAGATGTATTACCAAATAAATATTTGGAGTTTTAAGGAAATCAACATATATTAACAGCCACTGAATCAATAGCCTTGCACAGGATCAAATCTCACACTGCAATTAAAATATACTTGCATGTGAAAGAATCAACTCAGGGGCTGGTGAGATGATTCAGCGGTCTAAAGTGCCTGCTTGGACAAGCTGAGCCAACATCAGGGACCATGGTTCGATCTCTGACACCACGTGCTGTGCCAGCTCCACTCCCAGGGCAGACTGAGATGGCCATAATTAAAAATAAATAAAAAGAATTAATCCAGACTTGGAATCACTTATCAAGATCTGTTAGTTGTCCCTTTCACTTTATTTTACCCTACATTTTTCGCCAGTGTGTTACTAGCACAGCATAGGAAATTTAGTTTCCAAAAATGTTCAATAATTATAAAAATTAGTAGGTGTTGTTAAAGCAAGGGACAGACTTCTTTTTCTCTATAATTACCACATGCATTGCAATATCATCTTTGGTTCTCTATGGAGTCAAAATGATACTTGCAACTGATGATTTAGAATGTTTTCTGTGTTAAATACAAGTACTTAGAAAACTATCTGATTCAAACTAGATACTCTATAGTTATCAATAGCTCTGTAACTCATATTTTGGATTTGAGAATTATGCCGAGGGAATTGTTATCAGTTTCTCCTCCCTTACATATCCTTACACACACACACACACACACACACACACACACACACACACATACACACACACACATATATATATATATATATATGATGCAATATAGACATATATAATATGTAATATATCTGTATCTGTATCTATATCTATATCTATATCTATGTACTTATGATGTTCTAGAAAAATGTGGTTTGAACATAGAACTGGTCACACTTTGTTCTATAGTCTAAAAACTGAAACACCTAGCTCAAACTACTGAATGCAGTGTTTGCATTTTAATTATTAGCCAATACAGGTGCTGCCCAAAAGTGTTTTTGTAATAGGAAACCCAAGTGGCCATATCCACATTCCTGAAGGTAGGCAGTAGGTAAGAATAAGTGAGAGAGCTAGTAGCTCTGATCATGCTAGCTTTGAAGACCATATGAAAGATGAAGGTCATGTCAAGTTTTGGCTCAAATTATAACCTGTGATCCAGTAAATTGTGATCAACCTCATTATTGCCAACAAGTAATCAATATGCATGAAAATATTACTTGAAATTCTGCAGAATTAGTTATAAATTATAAAATAGAAACAAACCTATTTTTCCAGAACTGGCCAGTTAAGGAGATAAGCCCTTGAAAGTCCGAGCTTTCCAATCTCAAGCACCATCCATAGACTACTAAGGTGGTCTGGTTTGACCTCACCATCCAGAGTCTCAGACATGCACAGAATTTTCATAGGTCATACACCTATGACCATTGCTCACTCAGATTCAAGTTCAGTGTTATCAATTCTTACAAAAATATGTTGCTGGGTCTACAACACTGTTTTAATAATTCAAACTAAGCTAACAGACAAGAGACAACATAGGATTTTTGTTCTTGTTGTTTTTGCCTTTTTGAGACAGGGTCTCACTATGAAGTTGAGCTCAATTTTTTAGCGTAGGCTGGTCTTGAACTAAAATCATTCTCCTGTCAATGCCTTCCAAGTGCTGGGATTATAGGCATGCGCCACCATGCCCAGCTTCTTAAGAGACAATATAGGTTTAAAGTTACTATGGCAGTCTTTTAAAGTTTACTAATAACTTGGTAGATGTAATTTACACATTGATTTGTACTTACATTTTAATTAAATATATTTTTGTAAGATTTTATTGCTCATGTTCATTTTTATGATTATTTCTTGATTTCTCACATTAACATCCGTGTAAAACTAACAATTGAGATACATTTTAAGGTAAGCATTAGGTTACAATGTGTCCAATCATTAAAATATTTAATATAGTATATTTTATGCAAAATTTTGTTGCAAAAATTATTAAATGATAATGGAATGTGAACATTTGGGAAATCCTAGCTATGGTCAGTGCATTGTGCTTCATTAGTTTTGAAATGAGAAAAGTATGACATGTCATTCAGAAAGCCCAGAGCTGGATGTTCTTTGGGCATGTCACATACGGATCTGCATAGCATGAGCGTCCGAAGCGGTGTGGAGCTTCTCAAACAGCTTTTTCTGTGGAAAATAGCAATAAAGCTATTGTAAGATTTATTCGTTGATACAAAGCAATTCTGTTATGTTAGTTTATATGCCTATTTTTATACTAATGCCATGTATTTTTATTACAGTAGGAGTATAATATATGGAGAAATAAAAAATCTATGATAGTATAATTTTGTTGTACTTTCTTGAAAACTCTTTAATTATATATATACTTTCCTCACAAATGTGGAATTGTGTTTCTACGTAGAAAACTCTACATTTTCACAGCATTAAACTTTTAGAACACTGAATATGTCAATCATAGTGACTCTCCAATGTATGAGTACACAGTGCCTTTCTACTTTTCTTTAAAATTCCATTCACTTTTATTTTGTAATGTTTAGGGTACAAATTTTTTACTTCTTTGATTGGACTTGCTGATATTGTTTATATTTTGGGAACTAGTTCATTTTTTATTTTTCATTTATTTATTTGTCTTTTCTTTTTTTGAGACAGGGTCTTACTATGCAGTTGAGGCTGGCCTTGAGCTTACTTTTGTAGCCAGGCTGGTCTTGAACTCGCACCGATCCTCCAGCCTCAGCCTCCCGAGTGCTGGGATTATAGGCGTGTGCCACCACGCCCGGCTCAGGGGAACTAGTTTAAATGAGATGTTTTTCTTACTCTACTTTTTGATAATTTATTATTATGCTATAGAAAAATCAAACTGATTATACTAAATTGATAATTTATTCTCTGAAATCATGAGTTAGTTCTGGCAGGATTTTGGGTAGAGTCTTTAGTGTTTTCTTTGTTTTATTCAAAGCAGTGTATTCTATTTTACTTCACTTTCTTTTCTATTCTTTGTTACTGTTATTTTTGACATAGGGTTTCACCAATTTACAACAGCCTTGAACTCATTATGCAGCCCAGGCTGGCCTGGAATGAAGCATAATCTTTTTGCCTCAGCCTTTCAAGTGTTGGGATTTTACCTCTATGTCCAGCTTTTTTTACCTTTCTGATTCAGTTATCAATTGTTACTTTTATTTTACTAACATTTACTTATCCACTTATTCATGTAGTTGGTCTATTTTTGTCTAGGTTAAAATAGTAGAGGTGGGTAATTTTGTCTTGTTCCATATCTTAAAGAAAAAGCCTTCAGTTATTTTATTTTCTACAACTGACTACGTAGTTTGCTCAATTTAGTATTTTATGCTAGTGTAGTGCTGAAGTTAAGTTTCCCTTACCACTTAATTACAAAGCCTTTTTATGAAAGAATGTTGAATATTCTCAAATACCTTCTGTGCATCTAATGAGAAAATCATGGGTTTTTGTCACTAAACCTGATGAACTGATGTATCACATTTATTTGCATCATTCTTAATTGGTTATAATGTATGATCCATCAGTTCCTGTGGAATTTATTTGCTATTATTTCTTAAAATTTTTGCACCAAGATCATCTGAAAAATAGTCTATAATGTTTGCTTTTGTTTATTTCTTTCTTTCTAATACATTTGTCTGACTTTGATCCTACAATTAAACCAGCTTTGTACTCATACATACATGCTCACCAGATCTTCAGGGTTATGAGAAAATGCTCATTTGTCCCATAAATAAAGACATCTTTCAATGGAAGAAATTGAACACTTAATTTATATCACATCAAAAACAATTCAAAATGGAATATAAGCTTAAATGTAAATCATATCTTAAAATATGAACAAGAAAAAGATTTTTGATATAGCTAAAAATAATTTTCTTCTTCACAAAGAAAATCTGCTTTTAAAATTCAGTATTTCAAAAAAAATTCAGTTTTTCTCTGATATTTATGTAGTAATTATTAATATTGTCATCAGTTGGAAAAATAATTTTTCATACTGATTTTACTGTTTGTAGCTAATGCTCTTTTTTCACACAATTTTACTAATGTATCAATGATAATAAAATTATATATATATATATATATATATATATATTTCAAAACTATAAAGTATTATGCTATATGTATGCACTGTAAAATTGTGGCAACAAAGAAGTTAATAAATATATCTATGGCTTCAGTTGCTATGTTTTCTTCCAGAGAAAAACGCAAAAATAAACTTTTAGAGCAAATAATGAGTATACAATGTCCATTCATTAAATATAAGTGCCATGTTGTATGTTAAGTACCTGGGACTTTACAACTTTAGTGATAGTTTGTACCCTTTGACCAACATCTATCTATTTCTACCCTTTCCAGTGCTATGAGAGATCATTGTGTATTAAATGCCTTACTTCATTTCTTTTCACATAATTATCTTGTTACCCATAATGTTATACAGATATTTCAGAATTCTAGGCTGTTTCCTTACAGTAATTAACCGAAGCTTGATATGTATTGACACAAATGGTAACATTTGCTTCTTAAGCCTGGCAGTTATTGTATTTTTTGAATGTATGTGTGATTGTTTAGTCTTTTATTTTGTGAGATGAGCAAAAATATTTGATGTGTCCTATTAGGTATAATTTGAAATGAGGAGGTTAGATAAATTGGATACTTCTCTCTCTCTCTCTCTCTCTCTTTCTCTCTCTCTCTCTTTTCTCTCTCTCTCTCTCTCTCTCTCTCTCTCTCTCTCTCTCTCTCTCTATATATATATATATATATATATATATATATATATATATATATATCCGTGTGTGTGTGTGTGTTCTTTCATTTATACACTGATGTGTTTCTGGCAGTCACAATTCCATTGTATGTTGATAGAAACTCCTATACTTCATTTTACTTATTCATTGATCTATGAAAAACACATGGACATGCATAAATATCATATATAATTATTCTGAGTTGAGAAAAAACTACAGTTTAAGCTTAAAGACAAATATCTGTGGTATATATATCATTCCCCTGAGACATATACCCACAATGAATTTGCTAGTTCTCATGGTAGTTGCACAGTCAAATATTTGAGGAGGATTTCTACTGTTTTCCATATTAGTTGAAGCAATGTCAAACCCCACCATTGTAAAGTTTTCCTTTTCCTCATTTATTGTCATTAGGTATCTCTTGATTTTTCAATGATTTCCAACACAATAAATGTGACATGATACTTAGTTGTGGTCTGAAGTTATATTTCTCTGAAATTTTGGTAAGTATTAATGTTGAATTCCTTTCTTTTTTAGTTTTAAAAGTCTGTCTTTATTTTTTTCTTATTATTTGAAGACAAAATTACAATATATTGAAACTAAAACACCCTGAAACATGTTGTAAAATCACATAAGAGCAGTAAAAAAAGACAATGAAATAAGATAGGCAAATAAATACTGGAAACTACACAAACTCTATAACATACAACAAATTAACATGAACATCAGTGAAAACAGTACAAATTAATTTTCCTGTACTTCTTGTCCATTTTATTTTATTTATTATTATTATTATTATTATTATTTGTATTTTAGGGAACGGTCCACAGGGTATTCAGGGTCTCACTACTAGGCCGGACTCATAGTGATCCACTGGTTTACAACATCCCAAGAGCTGGGATTACAAGTGCATGCCACCATGCCCAGTCTCTGAATTTCTTTTTTTTTAAATACAATTTTATGTTCCTGTTGGTCATAAGTATAACTGTTTGGTGGCAATATTTGCTTAGGACCTTTGTGTATTTTAATGATATTTTGTTGTTGAATTATATGACTTGCTTATACGTTATAGTTATTGACTAATCATGTTTTCAGTTTTCTTGTTTTCTATAATTTGTGTCATGTACATAGTTATACAGATAAGTCTCAAAAATTTACTTTACAATTGTGAACAAGAAGTTGCTATGCATTTTAAGTTTTTAGGAAGGTATATCTCAGTGTTCTTATTAAATAAAAGCAAATCAGAAACTTCTAACAGAAATAACTGAACACAAGGAAGCTTTTGATAAAGTGTAAATATATTGCCTTGATTGTAAACAGATAACACCATTTTACACACATTTCCAAACTTAATAAGTAGAATACATTAATTTTGTCACTATCCACCAACTATATTTCTATGATTATGGTGAGAAAAATAAATAAACATCTTTAAAATAAAAGAAAGGAAGGTGTAGAATTCTGCTAACTGGATTTTACTTGTAGAATTGTCTATGATCCATTTCAAATTTCTGTTCAAGCTTGAGATACTTTTTCATTTATAGGTTGTTCTAATAATTAGCTCTTTTAAACCTTATAATTTTAGGTCAGTTGCCACTTCACTTGAGAAAGTACTCTGATTCACATGAATAACTTTATTTTTCTGTATTTTCCTCTCAGTGCCACGCTGTTTCCTTTCAAATATTTATTGTATCAGAGTTTGTAATCAAGGATTTCTCCTACTGTTTGTTTAATATCTTTCTACTGCTATAGACATAAAGCTATGTGACAGAAGGAATTTATTTTTCTTCTATGATTTATACTTTAAAAGTTTTAACTAAAACTTTATCCTCAGGATGTCCAGATATATACTAGATGCTAGATGAGTATCAACTCAATTGATAAATTAAAATTTCTAGACAGAGAAAAGTGGACTGAATAGAAAAGGTCCACAGATTGTCAAACTTAAAAATTATCTCTTGTGTCATATGAAGCTATCTTCTGCATAAAATACTATACTAGTTACTTGTTTTTTTAATTTTATTTCTTCTTGTCTCAGAACTTTTGTTTGTTTATTTATTCATTTTTATGGCCGGCTCAGCCTGCCCTAGGCTGAGCAGGGCTGGCACAGCATGTGGTGCTGGGGATCGAACCGTGGTCCCTGCAGCTGCCTAAGCTTTCCTAAGCAGGCGCTTTAGACCACAGAGCCATCCTGCTGGACCCTTATACTAATTACTTGTTTACCTTTCTCATCTCTTCTTTGTTGTTTCCCTGGGAAAATGAAATTTATATAACTAATTATTTTTACATAGTTAGTATAATTTCCATATTAGTTGTAATCCAGATAATAAGTAGAAATCATAATTATTTTAAGAGAGACAAATTGATATAGAACCCTTTTGGGTCCTGCTTTCCAAGATGACGAAAAAATGAAGGAACAGCAATCCTGCCCAAAAGTGCTGGGGTCATGTGCAACCTATTTGCTGTAAAAACTCTGCCCAGTGTGTAGTACACTAGGATAAGGCCATTAAGAAGTTTGTCATGTGGAACATAGCGAAGGCCACTGTCGAAGCAAATGTCATTGAGAGCTATGTGCTTCCCAAGCTGTATGTGAAGCTGCATTGTTGTGTGAGTTGTGTCATTTACAGGAAAGTGGTCAGAAATTGATTTTGTGAAGCCCACAAGAGCTGAACACCTCCACCCTGATTTAGACCTGCTGATGCTGCCTCACGGTCTCCAGCAAATCTCATGTAAGGAGCTGGGTCTGAATTGACTGCTGAAAACTCTCTTGAGAAAGAAATAGTAAATTGAATGTTATACTTTATATAGCATGTTGACTATACCTGCCAGAGATGTGTTGGCTTAATTCAACCTATCCAAGTTCAAGTTGACACTCTGAAAATGAATAAAGAGGAACATTGGAAGGGGTTTCAGGAGCATTCCTGACTTTATATAACTGGTTTGTCCTAGAATTCAGAAATGAAGTTCGGCTGTTCATGGTTACCTCAAATATTTCCTTTGTGGGTACATTGCTGAGGATTCACTCAGCCAGTTAGCTTGGAGATTTTTATGCTGAAAAGCACAAGGCAGGTGTGATGAAGCACAGGTGTACTTGGGAGGCAGAGGCAAAATTGCCAGGTAGAATATTGTAAATGCGGTTCTATTATTCAGAAATCGGTAGCTTCACCAAAGGGCTGTTGAAAACACCATATTGGCACAGGTTAAATCCTAGCACTCTGCGAAGAGGCCAGAAGTATCCAACCCAGTCTGTACAACTTGGTGAGCTCTTCTCTCTAGAAACATGCTACAGTGTAGGTCAGTGTGAAGGGCCTGGGTTCAGTCCCCAGGGTTTTTTAAAGCTAATCACAAGGGTTTTGTACACTATAATTAGCCCTTCCCTGGGGTGAATGGTGGGTGGAAAGGAACCCAAGGCAAAAATGAACACCAACTCTGACGGTCCAGATTTCAGCTTAACCGACTGAAAGTAAAGCAGGGGTCAGGATTTAGGATTAGCTCTAGGGATTACTTTCAAAAGAGGCCTAACACTTAAAAATTTGATTTGTCCATGTATAATTCTAGGCTGAGAGAAAAATGTAAATGTTTGGAGGTATGAGTGAAACTGTCAGCATCAGGGTGGATATAGTGTTTGAAAAAATAAATACACATTACCGTTCTTAAAAAAATTGATAAGGAAATCATCATCTATGCACTTTAACGGTGAACATCTATTCAAGATTAAAACAAAAAAGATGATTTAGAGTTAATTATTGCAAAGAGTTGCCACCTAAGACCGGAGTTAACAAAAGCAACTCAAGGTATTCCTAAAACTAAAGTTGTGCGATGGAACTGGGACTCAGAGTTGAGAAGGATAAGAGGAAGCAGCAGCTATTTTGGTGTCTCAGAAGATGTGCCAAGGTTCATTCGGCTAGTGTAGGAAAACTCAAGAATGAAATCAATCAATTTCTTTTCTTTGAAGTAACTATCACTGCAAAGATGACTGAGCAATAATAAGAAACAAAAAATAAGGAGTGAGTTGTGAGTTGCTTTTTCCTTTCTCTAAAAGTCTTTGCTGACCACATCTATAGGAACCCCAATAATAAGAAAGAAATGGCGTTTGCACAGCCCCATCACAAGGATAGTCAGAACACATAAAGAGATTTTGAAGATGAGAAAAAGAGTTAATTATCCATCTTAGCACTGAGGTATATTTAACAAGAAAAACACTCTATGATTTTTTTGACCAAGATGTAATTTTCCTTTGTGAGAGAAAATTCCTCTTGTGCATATCCCAAATTGATATAGTAGCCACATTGGCTACATGGTTCCAAATGTGGGTGGCAGTGATTGTATATATCTTTATGCTATGATGCTTTTTCATCCATTCATGGTCCTATCTGGATATTTTATACCTACAGATTAAAGTATGAGAAGCACTAACAACCACTGTATTAAATGATAAAAGACAAAAATAATAACTATAGGGCTAAACAAAACTGTAGCATCACTGCCAGTGTCAAATGTGGTTAGGTGTCATTTTTTTCACTTGTGTACCTGGTTGCGATTGTATAGTGTGTCTGCTCTTAATCACTGTTATTGCTTTTGTTCTT
>PVJA010033727.1:0-23067 GCA_004027025.1 Myocastor coypus | reverse complement strand
TGCTTGGGGGGAGGCCAATTTTAAAGAAGACTTAAATAGCTGAGGGCTATCTGCTCAGTACACACCAGCAGCTAAGAGAATATAGCCATCAATCATAAGGAAAAATATAGATGTCATAAACATCACAGTTTCTACTACAGTGGCCTTAAGTTGCTCATAGTCTAGGAGAAACAGGGCTTTAGAATCTAGTAGTTGGAAGAGCTAGGTATTTAATGAAGCAGAAGCTTAAGAAGAATAAGGTGTATCTGTGTCACCTCATTTTAGCTTTAAAAGCACTGTTGACCTCTTATCTACTCTGTCCAGGTTGAGTGAACTGGTTGATTTGTCCAGGTAGTTTCCAGTGATTGTAAGTCACTGCTAGGTTCTGAGAAAGCTGTAGCTAGGAAGAAGGCATCACCTGTGCTCTTTGAACTAGGGCTTGCAGTCTAGTGCAGGAGAACAGGTATCAGTCAAGTATTACTCCTTAGGAAAAGCATTTACTGCAAAGGACACTGAAGTTTCAAAAAGGAGCAAGCAGAGTAAACAGAATCAACTGGGTAAGTGGTAGATTTTAAGTTCTCCCTCCCTCCTTCCCTCCCTCCCTCCCTCCCTCTCTCCCTCCCTCCGTCTCTCCCTCCCTCTCTTCCTCAGAAGAGAAAGTTAGGACATCAGCACAAAAGGAGTAAGGAAGAGGTGGTAGGTTTGAGAACTGAAGAGAGGGTTTGAATCATATGGAGTAGGGGGGTGATTGACTAAGGAGATACAGTTAATTTGCCAGGCATCCCTCAGGGCTTAGCTGATATTTATAGCTGTGTGGTGAGATTGATTAGCAAGATTGTGTTTCCTCAGCTGCTTAGATGCAATTGTGGAGGAAGATGAGGCTTTCATGAGAATTAAGGGTCTGCCAAGCCAGCACAATAGGGATATGGAAACAATTTTAATGGTGGGCCATGAAATCTAGATCCATTAAAAGAAGTGAAGACAGTGAGAGATAGTTAATTAGTGAATTGTATGATAGACATTATTGGAACTGAAATACTGGAGAGAGGACTGGGATTTAGGAGATGGTGGTCAGAATGATTGCTGGAAATGCATATGATGGGAGGAATATTGTTAACAATAATGAGGTCTTAGAGTATCTAGAAATAGGTTAATTTGACCCATGTAAGTAGTAACATAATGAAAAGACACCGTCATTTCCCTAATAGTGACTGTTTTAGGGAATAGAACTTCTGATTGAATGATGAGTAGACTGCTGTCTGTAGAAATAGGTTTTTATTTGGAGTAATTGACATACAAGTTCCCAGAAATTAAATATCAAAGACAAAATAGGGAGCAAAGGCTAACTAGTCAGATAATATTTCAAGATTAAAATCATAAGATGATATTTCATATGGTTCAAGTATTCAAAAATTTCTATAGTGTAGTATTTCTATAGCTCTCATAAACATGTTGCTTTAAATTTTTTTTTAAACTGTCAAACTTTTTATTTTTATTTACTTATTATGGCTGGCTCAGCCTGGCCTAGGGTTGGGGCTGGCGCAGCATGTGGTGCCAGGGATTGAACCAAGGTCCCTGTAGTTGCCTAAGTTTTCCTAAGCAGGTGCTTTAGACTGCTGAAGTATCTTGCCAGCCCCTAAAGATTTCTTACCAAGGTTATATTTTCTTTTATTTTTCAATGAAAAATTTAACTGATACAGACATAAAAATTATACATATTAATGAGAAACCATATGAGGTTAGCACTTATTTATGGAAAAATATTCAAAATCTCTCTTCACTTATCTTTCTGGTATGTATATAATAGTATCTATAGTCACCCTTTCTTGCATACAATAGTACACTAAAACTTCTCCTGACTTCATTTTAGGGTCCACTGATCAATTTTTCACCATTCTTAAACTTTCCTCCTAGCCTTTGTAGACTCTGGTAAACACTATTCTCACTCTCAATTTCTGTGAGCTCAATTTTTTTTTTTTTTTAATGTTCTACTCATAAGTGAGTTCATGCAGTTCTTGTTTTTCTGTTTCTTTTTTGGTTCACTTAATAATCCTGTTATATCCATGTTGTAACAAATAACAGGATTTTAAAAAAAAAGAAAACAAAGAACCTTACAGACTTTTTTTTTTTAAAAATTTACTTATTTATTTATTTATTTTTTTGTTTCAGAACCTTTGTTTGTTTATTCACTCATTTTTATGGCCGGCTCAACCCGCCCCGAGGGCAGGGCTGGCGCAGCATGTGGTGCCAGGGATTGAACCGAGGTCCCTGAAGCCATCCAAGCTTTCCCAAGCAGGTGCTTTAGACCACTGAGCCATCCTGCCAGGCCCAACCTTACAGACTTTGGGAGCCAGGGAGATAGCTCAGTGGAATAAGTGCTTGCCTGGCAAATGCAAATTCCTGAGTTCAATCCCTGGTACCACACACAAAAAAAAACCCAAAACAAACAAACAAACAAACAAACAAATGACAGGATTACTTTCTTTGTCATGTTTGAATAGTATTTCACTGTGTGTAGGTATTGTGTTTCCTTGATCTGTGTATCAGTTGGACTTTTAAGTTTTATCTATTTCTTGACTGTTGTGAAGAGTGCTCAGGTAACATGAAAGTGCAGATATTGATTTCATTTCTTTCTTCTTTTTTTAAATGTATTTGGTATAGTGTCTCACTACGCAGATTGGACTTGTGGTGATCTTCCTGTTTCAGCCTCTCCAGGGCTGTAATTACAGGTGTGCGCCATCACTCCTGTTCTTGGTAGCCAGCTCGGTGTAACTGGGACAGGCCCAGCACAGCATGTGGTACTGGCAATCAAATCTGGGTCCTTGTGCTTGCCTAGGCAGGAGCTTAGGCCACTGATCTATCTCCATGCTCCTTGATTTTGTCTCTTTTGGGTCTGTACCCAGGAGTAGAATTACTGGATCATATGTAGTTCTATTTTTAATTTTTTGAGAAACCTCCATATACTGTCTTCATAATGACTGTACTAATTTATATGCATATCAGCAGTGTATAAGGGTTTCCTTTTCTCTGCATCTTCCATCCTTATTATTTTTTGGTAATAGCCATTCTTACTAGAGTAAGATGATACCTAACAGGTTTTGATTTGTGTTTCCCTGATAATTAATAATGTAGAGCATTTTTTTCATATACCTGTTGGCCTTTGTATGTCTTCTTTTGAGAAATATCTACATATTTAGCCCTTCCAACATTTAAATCATTTTCTGTTTTGTTTTGCTATCGAGTTTTTTTTGAGGTCCTTATGTATTCTGGACATTAACCCCTTCTTACATGTGTAGTTTGCAGATATTTCTCCCATCCTGCAGGCTCTTTTCAGTCTGTTGTTTCCTTTGCTCTATAGAAGCTTTTTAATTTGATGTAATTCTATTAGCCTACATTTGATTTTGCTTCTTGTATTTAGTTGTCTAGTCCAAAATAAAAATATTTCAAGTCTATTCCAATGTCCTAAAACACTACCCCTATATTTTCTTCTGATAATTTTTGTCACCAGGAAGCCTGGTCCTGATGCCACAAAGAACTGACTCTTTTTCTTAAGTTCCTTATGTCTTCTGTAAAAATAATTCAGACCATGTATTTAGGCAGCTGTGCACAACTATAGGCAAAGCTTAATGTAAAGCAAATATAAATAGAATTAGACCTCCGAGTGAAACATATGATGAGTAATGCCATATAGGTATCTGCCCTGAGTAGGAGTTTGGGTAATGTTACTGTTGCAAAATGATTTTCTATGTAATCATATAAGAAACTTACAGTGAAATTTACAAAAGAAGAGTTCTGGTCTAAGTTAATTTTCAGCCCAGGATAGGGAAGGTATTTAAACAATGTTCCTCTTTCTGATATTGAGCCTATAGGCTCTGGTAATCAGGAACTTTATATTCCATGTTCTAGAAATAGAGGCCCTGTGTCTCTCGCATGCTTCTGAGATCTAATAAATGATTACACATGTGTTACATACTGAGGTCTTCTTTTCTTCATTTAACTACTGGCAAAAAAATGTGCTATTTTGGACCTCGTTTTCCCTTGTGCCTGCTAATGCTGAACTACTTGCCTAACAGTTTCATTATTTTTCATCTTACATTTAAGTCGTTAGTGTTATGTTTTATGTCTAGGTGTCCCCCCAAAGTCTCATGCAGTTATGGGATGGACATCTACACTTTGTGATTAATTTAGGTCCAGTTCTGGGTGTGAGAGCTGCACCCATCCTGGGACAGATAGCCTGAATGCAACATAAGGGAGACAGATTTGCTCTCTCTAGCCATGGCTGCTGCTACTCTTCCTATTTGTTCTTGCTGTTTTGTTGTATTCTGCTGCCATGAACTGCTGCCCTCTGCTATGTGCCACTCTGCTTTGGAACCAGCTGTGTATAGACTGAAACCTCCACTTTCCTTCCTTATTTCTGGGTATCAGGTATTTTTGTCTGAGCAGTGAGTGAAAAGTAATCAAGACAGCCAGTTTTGTGTACTTTTTGTAACTGATGTGAGGGATGTTTAGCTTCATTTTTTTGCATATAGACCCTGAGTTACTCAGCACCACTTACTGCATTTTTTGATTAATCAGTACCTGCCTGTTGTAAAGTTGAAACACCTTGATTTTACTTATGGGAACTATTACTTCTTGTTTTCAGTTTGCATAATTTTAGTGGTGTTCACTATCCTTCCCCAAAGATGTTATTGACTTTGACCACTGAAAGTATATTTCTGAGTACAATGATAGGTCCGTGATAGGCATATGACCAAGTAAGTGGCACAAGAAACACATTGGTGCTAGAGACTTGAGAAGGAGCTGTGCTTCCTCTATAGGAGCTGCTGTAGCCATTTTGCTCTTCAAGCGGGGGAGGGGGACTGTTTAAGAATTGAATCAATTTGGAGGACAGAAGAGATAAGAGCTGGTGAAAGACCTAGTAGCATCATTTGAGCCTTAATCTAGCTATTTTAAAGCTACCTCTGGAATTTTATTTACTTGGGCAGTAAATCCTTATGTTTAAGGAGACTTTCTGTCATCTATAATCAAAGAAGATCTAAAGTGTAGATACAGTTATCATAAGGAATTTGCCAGATTCTCTAAGCTTGTTTGAACTAGTGAAGAAGACTATAGTTAAAATTTTAACATGTAGGGCTGGCCTAATAGCTCAGTGGACTAAAGCACCTGCTTGGGTAGAGCGCAGCAGCTGGGGTTTGATCCCTGGTGTGCTGTGCCGGCCCTGTCCACAGCTGAGATGGAAATTGAGACTGGATGTGATGGCATGCACAGTAATCCCAGCACTTTGGAGGCTGAAAACTGGAGAATCACTATGAGTCTGATCTACTTAGTAAGACCTTGTAGAACTGTAGACCCTGTCCTAAATATAGGAAAAAAAAAATCTTATTAACATGTTAAATTTTTTCTTTTTTTTAGAATTTTTTATTTTATTTATTTATTTTTTTTCTTGTTTCAGAATCTTTGTTTATTCGCTCATTTTTATGGCCGGTTCAGCCTGCCCCGAGGGCAGGGCTGGCACAGCATGTGGTGCCGGGGATCGAACCATGGTCCCTGAAGCCACCCAAGCTTTCCCAAGCAGGCATTTTAGACCACTGAGCCATCCTGCCAGGCCCCTTAAATTTTTTCTTAGACCTTTTGGATAATCTATTTTTTATTTTTTATTTTATTTTTGTCTTTTTGAGACAGAGTCTCGCTGTGCAGTTCAGGCTGGCCTTGAGCTCACTTTTGTAGCCCAGGCTGGTCTTGAACTCGGCACTGATCCTCCTGCCTCAGCCTCCCAAGTGCTGGGATTACAGGTGTGCGCCACCACGCCCGGCTGGGTAATCTATTTTTTAATCATGTGATCAGACATAAAGTCAAATCTTATATCTGATACTTGCTACCTGTTGTTTTGAACATCTCAGATTCAAGGCTGATGCAGGATTGCTATGAGTTTCAATGCTAGTCTGGGGTACATAGTTCAAGGCCAGTGGGGCTGCATAATGAGTTCAAGGCCAGCTGGCACTAATAACACCTTATTTGAAATACAAAACAACAACAAAAACCCTGTCAGATTCAGTTTTCTCTTGTGTAGAATGAAGAGAATGATAGCAGTTTTGCATGGTGATTGAAAGGATTAAACAGATTAATGGATGTATAATGTCTAGCATGATATCACACTGTTGGCTTCTTTTTCCTTCCTTCTCAACCTCTAGCATAGTAGTTCCATAAATCTTAGCATGAAGGATGTATGCATAATTGAACAAATACCATCAGGGTCTTTTACCTTTCTGTTTCTTAATTCTTACATATTCACCATCGTGCAATTTATTTAACTGTTAGTCAAGATTTTTCCCCCAAATGAAATCTTGCAACATAGATTTTTGTTTTCCTTCCCAGCTTTGTCAGTGGCTTCTGACAAAGGCATTCACATTTTTACTATTCCAAGACTACCAAGAGAAATTGCCATGACAAATAATACCCACTGAGTACTAGCTTTGCATAAAGTGTATGCTTTATATTTTACATAAAGTATCTCATTTATTCCTCATAATAGAATAATTTTCATGGCATATACTAAGAAAATGTGAAGTAAGGGTCAACATATATTATTCCAGTTTTCTTTTTTAGAATTAAAACGCATCAGATGGCATGTATCCTGTTAATAGACACAGTGTAACACATTAATTAAGAAAGTAGATTCTGGAGCCAGACTGTCAGGGTTTAAATTGTGGCCTTTTTATTTAATTCTGTTGAATACTTGGTATAATCCTTGAGTGCCTCATAGTCATCATCTAAAGAATGTTTTACTTTGTTTTAGGTTCCTAAGTATTTGTCACAACAGTGGGCTAAAGCCCCCGGAAGAGGTGAAGTTGGTAAATTACGGATTGCCAAGTAAGTACGTTGCATATTACTGACATTTTTAAAAACTGCTCCTGAAATTTTTACAAGTGCTTTTGTAAATGTGAAGATAATTGTTGATCAGATAAAGAATTTGCTTGGAAGATGAGAAATAGTGTGCATAAGGCAGGCTGTCTAAAGGAGTGGGTTAGTAAGCAGACATACAGAGTAGTTCCTCAACCTATTGCATGAGGCTTTGGGAGCCATCTAGACACAAGCTATAACAGTCATTGAATTTACAGGTCATTGAATTTTTCAGTGACCTGAGACTTAGAAGTCATTGAATTTTTCTGTGTTTAGCATTCTTATCCCTAAAGTTGCCTTTTTGCAAGGTTTTTATATGAAGCCAGTGAAATAATATGAAAATGTTTGTATGTTTAACTTTATAACATACATGTATTTGTAGAAATGGTAGATAAATTATGTTTTCTTGAGTTGTCGTACTTTTATTTATTTTTTCTCTAATGCTGAGGTTCAGACCTTCAGCCACAGGCATGTTTGGCAAGCCCTCTACCACTGAGTTGCAATCCCAGCTTTAGTTAGACTTATTGAAAGCTGGGTTTGATGTCACATGCCTGTAATCCCAGTACCCAGAAGGTTTGTGAATTTGAGACTACTCTGGGCTACCAAGGTGACAGGTATCTTGAGAAATACTGAGCTCAAGGACAGAGTAGACTATATTGTAGAATACGTACTGAGACCCTGTCTCAAAGAATAGAAATTTTAAGTGTTTTTTCTGGTTTGGTATTGTTATTTTATTTATTTTTTGGTACTGGAAACTAAACTCAGAACCTGGTGCTTTCGAGACAGGTGCCATGCCACTGAGCTAACCCCACCCACCCACCCACCCACTCAGTGACAGTATAAGCTGGGTGTGATGGCACACACTTGGAATTCTAGCGTTTGGGAGACTGAAGTAGGAAGACTGCCAGATTGCTGTGAATTTGAGGCCAGTGTGGACTACATAATGAGTTCAAGGCCAGCCTCCACTGCAGTGTGGGACCCTGTCTCAAAAAAGAAAAAGAAAGAAAAGAAGCTTTAAAAAAAAACCTTTTTAGGGCTAACAAGATAGCGCAGTGGGCTAAGTGCTTGCTTAGGCAAGCACAGGGACTGGAGTTTGATTCCCAGCACCACAGGCCACGCTGGCCCTACACCTGAGCATGCTGAGCCAACACAGGGTCCAGGCGTAGTGGCACATACCTGGAATCCCAGCTTTGGGAAGGCTGAAAACAGAAGGATCACTAAGAGTTCGAGCTGTGTAGTAAGACCCTGTACCAAATACATAAAAAAACCTTTTTAGAAAGATGAATGGAATGTATATTTTCAATTATAAACCTATGAATCCCTCTAAAGTGGAATTCCTTATAATGCAAATACATACCTAGTTTTTTCTTAAGGACAACAGAATTTTTTATATTAGGGTGATTTGAAATGGGAAATACCACAAAAATAAAACTTAGAAAATGTATGTTACCAAAGGACAGATTAAAGGAGAAAAGTCTACTACATCCTATGGTATCTTGGGGTAGTTGCAATAAAGCTCAAGATGAGGGTTTTTTTTTTTTTTTTTTTCTTCCTAAGTAGCTGTGCATGACTGTTTGACTTTAGGCATTCCCAGTCTAAGCCTGAGTGTTTTTGTCTATATAATATGGACAGTAACACCTTCCTTATCCATAGGAGAGTGTTTAGAAGACAAATTAGCTTACTAATAATTTATTTTAATTAAATAGTAAAAGAGCTTTAACAGACTCAGATGTTTTAAATTCAAATGTTCTGTTTCCCTACCACAAATATTATACTTCCTTAAACCTCTATATAAAGAAAATGCCAGATTGAGTACTCCAAAAATCATTCTTTTAGTGTGGACAAAGTGAGACTCAAAAAATAAAGTAAAAACCAAGTTTAGAGAAAGCTATCCAAGTCCCAAATACCACTTTCATCTGTAAAATAAAATTTTTAAGATAACATGCTAAGTGATATTAATGAGATACTGCTATTTTGTCAGTCCTTGCTTGGTAGAAAATTTCAGGCACTTTGCTCCTTTACAATTGGTGAACTAAAATACACGTGGCAGTACCACCCAGTTTGCCCATTACTAGTCTCCCCTCCTTTCACTTCACAGAATGTGCTCTTTTCATTTTACTTTATGTATTTTTTGTTTGTTTTGAGACAGGGTCTTGCTATGTAGACCAGGGTCTTCTCCAACTTGCAGTGATCCTCCTGCTTCAACCTCCCGAGTGATGGGATTAGAGGCATGGGCCACTGTACCTGGCTATTTTCATTCTTTTTTGTTTGTTTGTTTGTTTTGGTTTTGGTTTCTTGAGACAAGGTCTTGTGGTGCAGTTCAGGCTGGCTGTGAGCTCACTTTTGTAGCTCAGGCTGGTTTCAAACTCACATTGATCCTCCAGCCTTAGCCTCCCAAGTGCTGGGATTACAGGCATGCGGCCACCACACCTAGCTCTGTTTTTATACTTTTTGAGATAAAATCTTACTATGAAGAACATGCTGGGCTTAAACACACTGTGTTGCTCAGGCTGGCCTTGAACTCAAGGCATTATTCCTGGCTTAGACTCTTGAGTAAAGCTTGTCTTGCTTTTGACAATAAAGTATGTGGTTACCCTAAATTTAGCAAACATTTATGTTTGTGGGTATTCTTCTGTGTGTTTCCAGACTTTTATGAGTTGGCATTTTTAACTCCTGTAGGGGTCCACCCAGAATCTCTGAGCTAGGCTCTGTTTGGCAGACTTTGGAACATTTCTCCAAACTCCAGTTTTGTTCTTTCTGTGATTCACTTTTATATGAAGTTCATTGTGCTTTTCTTTTACTTTTTCCTTAGGTACATGGCCAGTACCTCTGTACCTTTTTCCCTATTTAAGACTCCAAATTCTTTTGAAGTGACTTGAAATCTCTCTATTCAAATCACTTTAGTTAATCATAGTTGGAGAAAAAGAACAGTAGAATTTCTTAAAGGAGTTTATGATCTGGTGTAGTACTACATGCCTGTAATTTCAGCACCTCAAGAGGATAAGGCAGAAGAATTGAAAGTTTGAAGTCAGCATGGGCAATTTAAAGAGATGCCACATCAAAATAAAAAGCAAAAAGGGGTGGGGATATAACTCAGTGGTAAAGTACCCAGTACTGCCTAACCCAGTACTTGAGTTTAGTCCCCAAAACTGGAAAAAATAAACATAAGGGACAGATAAAAGCCAGATTGTGTGCATATGTATTTTATGTGTAGACTGAAGATCTACTCATCTAACATAATATACAAATAGTCATTTTTAATTATTCTTTTGTTTAAGACAGGGTCTTGCTATGTGGTTCAGGTTGGCCTTGAACTTATTATGTAGCCCAGGCTGGCCTCAACTCACAGTTGTCCTCCTGCCTCAGTTTTCCAAATGCTGGTATAATAGGCTTGTGCCACAGCATCCAGTGTATAGTCAGTCTTGTAGAAGATTTAGACCTTTTAAGGATGAGAACAGACTTGTAGAAATAGCCTAAGATTGTTATGGAAATACTTGTAATAATTTGTTTCTTACTAGGTCTTTTGACTATACTCTTTAGGCTCTGTTGTTTACATTTCTAATTTAGTTTTTATTGTGGTTGCTGAACTTCCAAATTCACTATTACACAAGTGTAGAATGGATGAAAGATGCGTTAGCAGCACATGTGACTTGATTATCAAGATTATGGTTGATTTAGAATATAATATGAGCCATCAGATTATGTGGCTGTAAACAACAGATTTCATTAATATGTGTTTATTGTTTGAATGAAGTGGAATAATAATCCCACACTTCACCTCACAGTGTAGCATATATTCAGTTCTAAGTGCTGCTCTTGGACAGAAACGTGGATAAATAAGTTCATCTAGTAGAGTGGGAATACGGATGATAAATAATTATTGTAGTCATTGTGTTATGTGAAATGTGGAACAGTGGAAGGGAGTAGGGCCATTAAGAGAAGATGTAGGGCAAACCACATATTTCAAATATTTCCAAAACTAGAAAATAAATAAGGAACTACTGATTTTGTACTGGAGATTGAACCTGGGGCCTCCAAACTGAACTATATCTTAAGACTGTTTTATTTTTTATTTTGCGAAAGTCTCAGTTACTGAGTTTTTCAGGCTGGGCTTGAACTTAATCTTTCTGCATGAGCATCTCAGAGTGATAGATTTGTAGCACTGGTATGTGCTACCATGCCTGGATAACTATTGATTTTTGAGAGGAAAATTAACCGACTTATGGGTTCTTGTGGCTTTTTTTTTTTTTTTTTTTTTTTTTTTTTTTTTTTTTTTTTTTTTTTTTTTTTTTTTTTTTTTTTTTTTTTTTTTTTTTTTAAGTATTTTGGGATAAAAAGTGAAAATAGCTAATGTTTTAGAAAGACTATATAGGGCCCGGCAGGATGGCTCAGTGGTCTAAAACGCCTGCTTAGGAAAGCTTAGGTGGCTGCAGGGACTGTGATTTGATCCCTGGCACCACATGCTAGGGCAGGCTGAGCCGGACATGGAAATAAATAAATAAACAAAAGTTCTGAAACAAGAAAAAAATAAAATTAAAATTAAAAATAAAAAAAAGAAAGAATATATAGCATACTGGTGAAGGGGTCTGGTTTTAGAAATTTGAGTCTGAGATTTTGTTCTGATTTCTTTCATTAATTAGCACTGTGTGTTGGTTTAAGTTTGTCACCTTTTTCCTTCATCTGCTAAAAGAGATAACAATACTTAACAGATTCAAGTATGCATGTGAAATAGTCATTAAGTGTTCATACCACACATCCTCCATAGCCCACTGCCTTGTGTCCATTGTGGAAGTATGGACTCCCCCCTACCACATCCCTCTCTCTCTCTCTCTCTCTCTCTCTCTCTCTCTCTCTCTCTTTGGTGCAGGGTCTTTTTTATTACTTCTAAAAAGAAGTAACAAGCCGGGCGTGGTGGCGCACGCCTGTAATCCCAGCACTTGGGAGGCTGAGGCGGGAGCATTGGTGAGAGTTCGAGACCAGCCTGGGCTACAAAACTGAGCTCAAGGCCAGCCTGAACTGTACAGCGAGACCCTGTCTCAAAAAGAAAAAAGAAAAAGAAAAAGAAATAACAATGTGATAGTTTCAAAACATGTTAGTAGTACATTCTCAATATTTGATACAATACATATTACTGTCCTAGTATTTATACAGATCACAGGGTGTAGACATGATAATTTTTCTGATCACTATTAGTACAAAAATTTCTTTTCATTGAACTAGAAGGTAGTTGTATACATAATCTAATATTCCATAATTTCCGTGTGTTATTGGCAAAACTGGCAATGTTGGAAGCTGTTGATTTAAACCTTTTATAGCTCAGTGTACTAATCTAGCTTTACATTTTATGTCTTGCAGTTAAACTTTGCTGCTGAGTGGTTAAGGGCAAGTTAAAGCAAGACCTGTATAACAAAACATGCAACTTTTGTATCTCCCAGGGTCAGTCAAATCACCTCAGGATTTACTTTGAAACCATGTACAGTGCTTTGTAGAACTGTTGTCAGCGTGAGCCATCTGGATGAATCATGGCCATTGCTTGACCAGTTTTGCTCTCTGTGAAAGCCTGAGACAATGTTTTCTCTCTAGGTGATTCTCCTTAGGCACACTGTATATCTTCAATCCCTTTCCTCTGTAGCCCCATAATCTCCTTGAACAGAAAATTTGGGAAAGCACTGAGTTATAGGATGTTATAGCACAGGTGCTTTTATGTCCTGAGTCCTCACTGACCTTGAAGGGCTAGGACCAAATTATTGGCTACCCTTGTATCCCTTCTTTTTCTCTAATTTTTGGTCTGTAAACTTACATTCTTAACCCTCCAGAAGAAAAGTTTAGTGATACTATCACTCTATGACATAGGTACTTGAGCTTAACATCATTGTCTTTCTTAATATCAAACATCTTAGATTTAACTTGGAATTGGTATTATCTACCAATCATTGATATTCTAATAAATATCTATAGAATGTGATAAATGCAGTTACACATTTTTACACAGAAATTTAGAGATCTAAGCATATACAAAATTGTAGCCTGTCAGTCCTATGGCATTTTTCCTAGTCTCTCCTACCACATCTCTCAAAGTTGAGCATCAGCATGTTGGGCAGCATGAGCTAGAACCCAGGAGGATGCACTCTGTGGAGAGAGAATGTGCTCCATGTGGTTCTGACTTAAGACCTAAAAAAGAGTCCAGTTGTGAATAAGATGAAAATCAGAGCCTGTTCTGTTGGTAACATTTAGGGTATTTCTGTAAAACAGTTTATGTAATGTTCTTTTTTAGATTTTCATTTTATTTTATTTACTTTTTTCATTTGATGTATTTGGTACAGCTCAGACTCATAGCGATCCTTCTGTCTTCAGTCTCCCAAACACTGGGATTATAAGTGTACACCCCCCCCCCCCATACACAGTGGCAGGCTCAGCGCTCCCTAGGGGTAGAGTTGGTTTAGCATTCGGGACTGGGGTTCTAACCCTGGTCCTTGAGGTTGTCAAAGCAGGTGCTTAGCCTGCTGAGCTATCTCTCCAGCCCTTATGTTCTTAAACTGTTGTACTTCATTATTTTTATGAATACTTCACATACACATTTTAAACCCAGCTTTCTTTATTACCTTCTTGCCTCAGTTTACTTCAGTCTTTTAAGTGTTTTATTCACATTGTATTTAACAGTCATAATCATGAATCATGCAGCCTATATTAAAATGAGTTTTCCTGGGCTCATGAAGTTATACCTTTATTTCTAAAAATATTTAATATTTTAAGTCATGTAGGGGCCCACCAATAATAAAAAGTCTGCAAACAAAAATTCACTGAGAAACAATTTTTAAAAAATGATTAGAGGGGCCCGGCAGGATGGCTCAGTGGTCTAAAGCACCTGCTTAGGAAAGCTTGGGCGGCTGCAGGGACTGCGGTTCGATCCTGGCACCACATGCTGCACCAGCCCTGCCCTCAGGGCAGACTGAGCCGGCCATAAAAATAAACAAACAAACAAACAAACAAAAGTTCTGAAACAAGAAAAAAAAAGTGAAATAAAATTATTTTAAAAAATGATTAGAGCAGGGCTAGCCAAACAGCTCAGTGGACTAAAGTGCCTGCAAGCAGGCACAGTGGCCAGGGGTTTGATTCCTGGGCCTGCCATTGTGATCCCACCCTCAGGGCAACCTGAGAAGGCAATAGAGACTGGGCATGGTGGTTTATGCCTGTAATCCCAGCTCTTTGGAGGCTATGAACAGATGGATCACTATGAGTCCAAGCTAGTAGTGAGACCCTGAACATCCTGTAGACCCTTCCCTAAAATACTGAAGAAAAAGAAAAATGATTAGACCAGTATTGTATTATTGATAGTCATTTAAATTGTACAAACTTTTGAAAGGCAGTTTGAAAACATTATTGTATATACATATAAATAACAACACAGCCGGGCGTGGTGGATCACACCTGTAATCCCAGCACTTGGGAGGCTGAGGCAGGAGGATTGGTGCAGGTTCGAGACCAGCCTGGGCTACAAAAGTGAGCTCAAGGCCAGCCTCAACTGCATAGCAAGACCCTGTCTCAAAAAGACAAAAAATAAATAAATAAATAAATAAATAAATAAATAAATAACAACACACACATATGTTCACGAAATATTACTGCTTAAAGAAAAGTAGACTTATGATCCATTATTTTCTCATACAAGTTTATAGCTCAAGATTATGCTCGGTTCCTGATACTGCTACTAATAGAGATAGGCAGACTCATTCTTAGTGTAGGACTGGGATGGTTGTAGGCTAAAAAAATTAATAATGGAATATTCATGCCTTTGACCAGAGTCCCATCAATTTCAAGGAATTTATCCCATAAAAACGTTAGTAATATTAAGGTTGATAAGTATTGATGTAATTATATTGTTTGTTATGTAGAAAAATTGGTCACCTCTTCATACCTTTAGTAAGGAATAGGGAAGGCTTTAAAATATTTTGAAATTTTTATTTTAAAGCAATCTCAAACAGAATTTAAGATAGTGTGTTTTTCCTGAGCCATTGAGAGTAAGTTGCTGACCATATACCTGTAGCCCTTGAATATGCTAATAAGTATTTTCTATGAAGACATTTTCCTGCCTGATCACAATATATCTGTATATAGGCAGTAAAATTTAAAAGATTTACCAGTTATTCCAATATTATAACAGTGATCTGGTCTGGAATACTGTTGTCATGCCTTTTTATTTCCTTTCATTCAATCTAGAACATTTGAAGTCTTTCCTTGAATCTCATTTTGTGTAAATGGCAGTACTGTTGACATTTACAAGGCAATTATTTGACATGATTGAATTTGCCTGATGTTTCTTGATGATTAAATTTGAGTTATGCATCCTTGGCAGGAATATAATAAAGATGAAGCTTGTTTCTCTAATGTTCTGTTAAGGTTCATGTGATTTTACTGGTATTATTAACTTCAGCACTTGATTAAGGGGTATTGTTTAAGCTTCTTCCCTGTAAACTCAGTACTTTTATCTTTGTAATGATATGTCCTGAGAGGTGAATTATATAAATATTCTTTTCTTTATCAAAATTTTAAATCTATTTACTTACTTGAGTACCAGTTTATGGATTCAGTTTATGGGTTCTCACTCATTGAGTTACAATTGATTGCCTAATTATTTATTCTAATATTTAAAATTTACAGGGCCCGGCGGGATGGCTCAGTGGTCTAAAGCGCCTGCTTGGGGAACCTTGGGAAGCTTCAGGGACCGCAGAGCCAGCCATAAAAATGAGTGAATAAACAAAGTTTCTGAAACAGGAATAAAAATAATAAATAAAATAAAAAATTAAAAAAAATAAAATTTAGCCAGAGGGAACTCCTAACTTATTCTTATATATGATTTTTTAAAAATTCTTATTTTATTTTACTTTTTTGTTTGTTTATTTATTTCTATGGCCGGCTCAGCCTGCCCTAAGAGCAGGGCTGGCGCAGCATGTGGTGCCGGGGATCGAACCATGGTCCCTCCAGCTGCCTGCAGGCGCTTTAGACCACTGAGCCATCCTGCCAGGCCCTATATATGATTTTTTGAAAAACCATTTATTTGTTTGTTTTTTCATTTATTTGGTACATGGTCTCGCTATGCAGCTCAGACTCACAGTGATCTTTCTTAGTGTCTCAGCCTCCCCAGTGCCTCATTTGTGGAGATAAGCCTCCTTTTCTGACTTTGCTCTTACGCTGTACCCAAGTTTGTTCCCTCAGCCTCAGGAATACTCTCTACACCCCTACTGAATTGTGACTGTCTTTCTTAACCTGCTGTATGGGTGGCTACCTTGCTTGGTCTTGCTTTGTGATTTTTGAGGTAAATTATTCATGAAATTGAAGTACGAATAAACAAAACAATAACAATCCTCAAACACAGTTGAAAAGTTGATTGATAAAAACAAAAAATTGAAAAAAATTATTTGGCTGATTTTCTTAACTAGGTGGGATAAGATGGCCCTATCATTATTAGCTGTCAATGATAATAAAAACTCATGGCTCTGTTAGTGTTAGATTTAAGAATTTTTTTAAAAGAAAGAAAAGAACAGATGATTAATAAATTTTTCTTAAAAAACAAAAGCAGTGATACGTAAGTTTAAAGAAGTAGCTATGGGGTGTTGAGTGGATTCAGCATAATAAAAAATGCACAGCATTATAAGAAACTCAATGAATAGGCTAGGTGTTTGCCTCATTAGTTTCTGCAGATATTATTGTGTGATACGACAGTTGATGTTTGTCATTTTGACCATAGATCATCATGCAAAGGTATGTTATAGTTGTAGAACACCAAAGGGTCATGTGTACTTCATGCATTCATACACTATGGCAAGAGGGTGTCATACTTTTTAAATAAGGTTTTTAAAATTAATGTTTAAGTTGGGGTTTTTTTAGTTGTTGTTTTGTTTTTTTAATGTTTGATATAGGGTCTCCCTATGCAGCTTAGACTCACAATAATCTCTTGCTTTCGGCCTATAGGTGTGTATCACTGTGCCCAGTCTCAGTGGTAAGCTCAGGGCACTGAGGGCAGGGCCAGCACCCCATGTGATGCCAGCGATCATCCCCAGTCCTGGTGCTTGCCTAATCTTGCTGACCCTTAAAATAAGCTTTAAGTCTTCAAGAATTAACTTTTTCTCTTAGAAAATTTAGTCATTTGAGAGCTTAACAATGTTTCATAATTCCAGCTAAGATTCTGTTGTAATTATACATGTCAAAATAAAGTTATTCTCCCTCCTGTGTTCTATAATTGAGTATGAATGATTTTCTAGTTACCTAGTTTTCTGCATACTCAGACTGAAAATGTCAGTATGATGTTTAATTCATCTTTTTTCCTTTGCTGCCTACTTTGAGTCATATCTTGTCACTTCTGATGAGTTAATGATATACCATGCACCTCCTCTTTGCATCCCACAGCTAGTTCAAGCCTTCATTTCTTTTTTTATGTAGATCTTCATGTTTACCTTCATTCTCTTCAGTAAATATCAAGACCCAGTGATTTTGGCTTTGCTTCATCCACAACACCACTGACTTGAAGTCAACTATATTAAATGCCTCTAGACGTTAAGTTCAGGAGTGACAGGGTGGGAATTATGCTAATTCATTCCCCAGGACATGTCAAGCTAAATTGGAGGCCAGTTGTTGCCACATCCCCCACTCTTATAAGTGAAGTTGGAAATTCTTACTTTTATGTGACATTTAAAAATATTCTCAGGGCCAGTGAGATAGTTCAGCAGACTAAGCACCTGCTTAGGCAAGCATGGGGTCAGGGTTCAATTCCTGGTACCACGTGCTGTGCCAGCCCTGCCCCTGGGCTTGCTGAGCTGTTGACAGAGTTGGAGTGTGGCAACACATGCCTGTAATTCCAGTGCTGGGGAGGCTGAAAACAGGAGGGCACTAGGAGTTCAAGCTGCATAGTCAGACCCTGCACAAAATACAAAAAAAAAAAAAAAAAGTTCTCACCTCTTTTGTAGATCCTTTCCCAGCAAAGAGGAGATTGACATTGTATTTTAACATGCAGTGAAAGGGTAAACACTTTTATAGTAGAAGGGAGACTGGAGTTCAGACTACCTTGTATGGCCTAAAAGAAAGACTTCTTGACCTCAGGCTGCCATTCTGATGTCAGAAGGAATGTGCTAGATATGTTCTTATTTCAGATATTTACTTAAGCTACTCCCTTACCTCAGAATTCCTTGGCCTCATCCCTCACTGAGCTCATCTCTTACTGGCTTTCTAGTTTGTATTTCCCACAATATATTGCATCTCATAGTTTTATCTTTTTTAAAAAAAAATTTATTTAGGACAGAGTATAGGGTCTCACTATGTAGATTGGACTCATAGTGATCCTCCTGTTTATAGCCTCCCAAGTGCTGGGATTACAGACGTTTGACTCCACACCTAGTTTCAGTCACCATCTCAGCGCGCCCTGGAGGCAGAGCCCTCATGGCATGCCTGGGGATTGAACTCTCAGCCCCTGCCCTAAGCAGGTGCTTTAATCTGCTGAGCTATTTGGCTGGCCCTAGTTCTGTCATTTTGACAAGATACAACTGTCTTGTTTAATTTGTTTAAGGATGTTAATAATTTTTTACATTTGGGGCCTGTCTATTTTCATGAGACTGGGACTTTTTTGAGGACTGGGCCTGTAGCTCACTCTGTAACGGACTTCTAGCACAAGGCCCAGTGGGTAAATAGTAGTTGTGTACTAACTGAGCAGCTGAGTGAAGGCAGGTTTGCAATCAGCTGGGCTTTATGGAAAAAGAGTGGTTTTCTAGTAGGTGTTCATATCTTTGGCCATTTTGTATCTATTCTTTGTATATTTTCTAGTGTAAATTTGCTGGAAGGTCTTTGTACTTGTTATTTATTTGTTCAAACAATATCTATGGATTACCATTGCCTGAAGAATCAAGTCCATGCATCATACTGTGATTTTCCATGGTTTGGCTTTCATTTTGATTTTGTTTTTTGCTTTTTTTTTCTTTGGTGCTGAGATTTGAACCAAGAGCCTTCCTTCACATGTTCTATCACTGTGACATACTCGCTGCCTACTATTCCTTGTTTTGCTTCTCTCCTAGCCAAATCTGATCACTCTGTTATGAATCTGAGTACCCTTCAAGGCTCAGCTCAGAGCTGTCTCTTTGTTGAGCCATCCCTTCAAGGTCTAAAATGGAGGGGGTAGTGTTCTCCTGCCTGGTCCTGGCAGTGTTCTCTTAAATAATAAAACAGACAAAAAGTCACTGTGATTTATTTATTTGGTACAGGGTTTCACTACTCAGCTTGGACTTATAGTAATACTTGTATCTGAACCTCCCCAGTGCTGGGATTATAGGCCTGTGCCACCATGCTTGGTTTTGGTGGCTGGCACAGCATGCAGGGCTAGGGATCAAATCTGGGACCTTGTGCTTGCCAGGCAAGCACTTAGACCATGGAGCTTTTTCCCTGGCTCTTATCAGTGTTCTCTTAAGTGAGCATTGAAACTTGTGTCTTTTTTTGGTGGGGCATATAGTAGGTAAATAAATTTTTTTGGAAAAGTTGTTCATTTAGGGTATACATTAAATTCATAATTGTAATGTTAATTTCAATTTCAATTTCAAAACAATTCAAATACATAAGAAATAGTGTACCAAGATATCACTAGTACCAGTGAAAATAAGGCTACTTAAAAACTGTTGTTTTGGGCTAATCATATATATATATTTTCTAGTGGAGAAAATTATTAAATTTCATAATTTTTTATCATTTAAGCTTGCATTAGTTAAGTGAAACCTTTTCAGGTACACTAAATAGTACTGTTTAACCATTAGTATTAAGTCCGTGTATTAGTTACTTTTTGCTCGTTGCTGAGACAAATACCCGACACTCAAGATGAAGGAAGGAAAGGTTTATTTAGCTCACAGTTTGTGGAGGTTTCAGTCCATATTCGGCTGGCCCAAGGCTGAGTGGAACAGAGCAGAGAGCATCCAGTTCATGGCGGCGGAACAGCAACAAAATGGTGGCAGAGGTAGCCAACCAACACAACAGCAGAGTAACAGCAACAGCTAGAGCTCCAGTCTGTCTCTCTGTCTCTCCTTATATTACATTCAGGTTCTCCGCCTTAGCTCCCGCCCTAGGCTACACCCATAATCTCAGAAGTACTTCCACCCATAATCCCATCAGTACTAAAACCCATAATCCCAGGAATCATGGATCAAGTCTCAAACTCTAGAAGTCCCCGCCCAATGACTCCGTGAGGCTTTGGGGGGACAACTAGACATAAACCATAACAGTCCGCATTCACCTGCTGCTGAAGGCAAAAAATGGTCAGAGGTAAAGATTAGAATTATAAAATTATTATTTTGTGAAAATATATTTAGGAAAGTAGTCTTTAAATGTAATATTTTATATAAAGTTAAATAATACCTATTTTAGTTCTAAACTCATTCTTTAAAGCAATATAAAATCTAAGTAATTTAAAACATTTTCTTTCTTTTAGGAATCAAGGAAGGACAGAGGTAAGATTATTTATATGAAAATTTTACTTAAAATGTAGGATTGTTTTACTTTTCATTACTAATAGTTAAGAGAAGGGATTGTGTTCTGGACAAACTCCATCAAATAAATGGCTGATGATCAGGAACACATAAAGGTATAAATGCTTCCTTTATGTGAATTGATTCTTGTTTATTTCTAGTATTTTTAGTCTCTAACCTGACCATACCATCTTTCAGTGCTATAAAAGTGAGTGTGATTTCAGTAATATTTTAGTGTAATGCTAAGGCATTTATTTGATTTCAACGTTTTTGAGGACTTTAAATTTTGCCATACGGGCCAGGGATATAGCTTAGCAGCATAGCATGGTTTGATTCCAGGTGCCTCCCATAAAAAAATTTTGCCCTAGTGAGCCTGGTTTATAATGTGCAGTACCTATCACATAGTATAGCAGTAATTAATATGTATATATGGTGATCTTCTACTTGGTTAGGAAACCAGCAATTTTGTGTTTCTAAATTTCTTTAAAGTAAATGTGATGTTCCTTTGGGGAGATGTGTATATACAGTAAAAGCCATTTTTAATAAATGGATTTTTAGTTAAAAATTCTTTTTATTCTAAATCTTATTACCCTTATATTTAATTATATTTGTTAGAATCTCAAAAATGAAATCTTACTATGTACTCATACAGTAGTCATTAAGAGCAACAACAACAAAAAGAATATATGCTATTTAAGAAAGTAAGCATTTTAGAGTAAATATCACTTTTAACTCTTACAAATATAATCAGTTTCTTTATACTAAGATAGTCACTCCCTTATCAAAGACAAGTATTAAGGAATTTTTATGAGATTTAAAAATGCTTAGTAGGGGCCAGGGAGATAACTTGGGGGCACAACTGCCTGCCTGTCAAGTGCAAGGTCCTGAGTTTGATCTCCAGTTCCGCAAAAAAAAAAAAGAAGAAGAAAAATGGTTAGTAAGATGACTGATAAAAGATTGGCATTTTAAAAAGTTATGTGATTTATAATCAAAATTAATGTACAGGTACTTTGAATATTAGTGTTTTGTAATAAGCTCTGGTTAATGTGTCTGTTAGGTGTCATTTACTTTGAATGAGGATCTTGCAAATATTCATGATATTGGCGGAAAGCCAGCTTCGGTCAGCGCTCCTAGAGAACATCCATTTGTCTTGCAAAGTGTTGGCGGGCAGACCTTAACAGTATTTACTGAAAGCTCATCAGGTAAGTGAGAAAGGAATTATTTAATAGGATTCCTATATGTGCTGTATAGATTTGTTCTGTCAATATACACTCTTAAGTTCATAACCAAGAGTGTTCCTTGTATTCTTCTATTTCTAGTATCATACTACATCTCTGGTTTGTAGCTTGTTGTGATTAATGAAATTTTGGCTGTTTCTTGAGAAGGATTTAATTTGCCTTTGGAGAGTGAACATATAGATAGAACAAAGCAGATGGAAGAGTGGTGCAACAAGCTGGCTTCTCAAATGTTGAAGAAACAACATTTTGAGTTTTACCAGGATAAGGTCATTCTTGCTTGTTTTTATTAAATCGATATTCAGCAAGTATAAATTGTACTGTAAAAATGCTGCTTAATATTAGGGTTATTTTAGTCAGAATTTTGTGCTTCAATTGTTTGATACTAAGAAGGCCTCCTGATTGCATGATAACTTTTAGCCAGGTGTGACGTGGCCTACCTGTCATCCCAATGACTTAGGAGGCTAAGGCATGAGGATCACAAGTTTGAGGCTAGCTTGTGCAACTTAGCAAGACCCTGTCTCAAAATTTATAAAATAAATAAAAGGGCTTAGCATGTTTCGCAGTGGCCCTTACAGGTCCCCAGGATCTCTTTCTAGTGCCATCACCAAATTTAACTTTGTAGTAGGTATAAGCTTCTAAGAAATTTTGGGTATAGTTTGAAAATTGTATGTGTGACAGCAAGGAGTATCCCTAACTGAAATATTCTAACCATTTATTAAATCAGGAGCAACTGATTCAATTTGTAAATTAAAGGGATAATTTTCTCAAATGTTAAATGATGATTATTTTTATTGTTTCTTGGTTTTATCTTTCACTGAATTGAGAATATTATAAACAGCAACTTACTTCAGTTTATGGAACTAATTTTTCAGATCTAATTTAAAATATTATATGGTTATTTAAAAAATCCTTGATTTTGTTGTATTTTAAGCATTTAAAAAAAACTTATAGCCGGGCATGGTGGCTCACACCTGTAATCCCAGCACTTGGGAGGCTGAGGCAGGAGGATTGGTGCGAGTTCGAGACCAGCCTGGGGTACAAAAGTGAGCTCAAGGCCAGCCTCAACTGCATAGCGAGACCCTGTCTCAAAAAGACCAAAAAAAAAAAAAAAAAAAACAAAACAAAAAAAAAACTTATAAATTATATGTTAAGAACATCATCAGTTTAAAAAAGGAATATCCTTGATAAAATTTTTGTGATATCTTAGCTTGTTAATACTGCATAAACTGCCCTAAAACATTAGGTTTCGGGGTTTTTTTCTTAATGTAGGTTTTAACAAAATAGGAACATAAGTTTTTGGTCATGTGTTCTAAAAGGTAAGGGTTTTTCTTCCTTTTTGCTGTAGTAATATGTAGTGTCATCAAAATGGAAAATGTTAAAGTAGCAACATGCACATTTTATGCTGGGGAAAATCCATCACTAATTTTTTGCATGTTACATTGTTGTGGACATAATAG
>PVJA010033726.1:0-23080 GCA_004027025.1 Myocastor coypus | reverse complement strand
ATTTTTATTCTTGTTTCAGAACCTTTGTTTATTCACTCATTTTTATGGCTGGCTCAGCCCACACCAAGGGCAGGGCTGGCACAGCATGTGGTGCCGGGGATTGAACCGCAGTCCCTGAAGCTGCCCAAGCTTCCCCAAACAGGCGCTTTAGACCACTGAGCCATCCCGCAGGGCCCTTTTTTTTTTTTTTTTAAAAGGAAGACATTCTTTTTTTATTTTTACTTTAATTTTTATTTTTTAATTTTTTTCTTGTTTCAGAACTTTTGTTTGTTTATTTATTTTTATGGCCAGCTCAGCCTGCTCTAAGGGCAGGGCTCACACAGCATGTGGCGCCAGGGATTGAACCGAGGTCCCTGCAGCCGCCTAAGCTTTCCTAAGCAGGTGCTTTAGACCACTGAGCCATCCTGCCAGGCCCCTGTGGGGTTTTTTTTCTATAAATTCAGAGCCAGTTATAGTGCAGGGAACATAAAAACGCTGGATAAATATAACTTATCAACATATCTGTAGTTGATTACTGCCTTTCTTTTTCCTGTGGAACCAGGGATTCAACTCAGGACTTTGTACTTGCCAGGCAGACTTGTGCCTGAGCTCTCTCCCCGGCCCCCAACTGCCTTATTTTGAACCAGCAATTTCTTCACTGTACCTAAATGCACAGACTACCTCCTCTGAACTTAAATTTCCATCTCATTGGGCTTGGTGGTATACACTTTCAATTCCAGCATTCTGAGAATCTGAGGCAAAAGGATTACAAATTCAAGTGCAACTTGGGCAACTTAGTGACAGACTGTCACAAGAAATAAGCAAAAAAGGGAGGATAAGCAGGTAGGAATTTAACCAAGTCCCTAAGCCCTGGACTCAATCTCCATACTGCCAAAAGTAAATAAATAAATAAAAATAAAAAGTAAAAAAATTACATCCTGTGCCAATCTACTTATTTTATTTTTTTTTAATTAAATTTTTTTTTTTTTTCTTGTTTCAGAACCTTTATTTGTTTATTCACTCATTTTCATGGCCGGCTCAGCCTGCCCCGAGGGCAGGTCTGGCGCAGCATGTGGTGCTGGGGATTGAACTGTGGTCCCTGAAGCCGCCTAAGCTTTCCCAAGCAAGTGCTTTAGACCACTGAGCCATCCCGCTGGGCCCCCAATCTACTTATGACTATACGGATTTTTTTTCTTTTTTTTTTAAAGCAGTGTGGAGATCAAATCCAGGGCCTTGCATGTGCAAGGGAAATGTTCTGAGCTACAGCCCCAGCTCTACAATACATATGTGCTTCTGAGCTCAATTGCCTGTATCCTTCTTAAAAATCAATGTGAAGCACTTCATGATCTCTAACCCTATATAATCCCTGTAATCCTAGCACTCACGAGGGAAAGCCATGGGCCAGGGAGCTATCTCAGTAGAATAAGCACTTGCCTGGCAAGCGCAGGGTCCTAAATTCAATCCCCAGTACTGAAAAAAAAGAGGCAAAGCCAGGATGATCACAAATTAAAGACCAGCCAAGGGGGGGCCTGGCAGGATGGCTCAGTGGTCTAAAGCGCCTGCTTAAGAAAGCTTGGGCAGCTGCAGGGACCTCAGTTCAATCCCTGGCACCACATGTTGTGCCAGCCCTGCCCTCAGGGCAGGCTGAGTCTGGCCATAAAAATAAACAAACAAAAGTTCTGAAACAAGAAAAAAATAAAATAAAATAAAAAATAATTCTAAAAAAAAAAAAAAAAAAAAAAAAAAAAAAAAAAAAAAAAAAAAAAAAAAAAAAAAAAAAAAAAAAAAAAAAAAAAAAAAAAAAAGACCAGCCGAGACTGCATGGTACCTCAAAAAAGTAAATAAGAAAAACCATCAATATTGAATTGCATGATGGTGTGCACCTACAGTCTCCAACTGTATGGGACCTCTGAGATAGTAACAGGCCCAGAAGTTCAAGACTAGCCTGGACAACACAGCAACAGTGCATCTCAAGACAAAACATTAATCTTACCTCCATTGTGATGCCTGGATCCTTCTGAGATTTAATCACTCTAGGATTTAAAGGGAAAGGGTCCACAGGGGCATCAATCTGTTTCATTTGAAAATCACTGTGTCCAACAATATGTACCAAGCTGTTTACATTCAAAGTCTGCCCACGAACATAGCCTGAGATTTTCAAGGTGCCCACCAAGTTATTCCCTTCATCAGGCACAAAATCAGCAGCATAGGCAAACAAATAAGCCCGTCGGTCTCGAAAAGCAAGATGCCTTTGCTTTTGGTTAGCCAACTGTCTAAGCAGCATTCCTGCCTCCTGCTCAGTGTCTAATAGGAAGAATTTGTCACCAGGAAAACGCTTCTCCACTACTTTACTTAGCTTCTTTCTGGAATCTACCTGCTTCTTCGGGGGAAGACCAGAAATCCCTTGGACAGCTAGTGCTGTAAACAAACAAACAAAAAAGGCTTCATTACATGAAAATTCTGTTGTAGTTAAAGAGATGTCATCGAAAGCAACTTTCCCATCTTTCTTCTTCTCAGTAAAGGACAGCCCCCAAAATCAAAACATATGGAGGAGGGGGAGATGCATCTTGATCAGTAATTTGTAATTGTATGTACATGTCCAGGGGCCAGCAAGATAGTTCAGTGGTCTAAAGCGCCTGCTTAGGCAACCACAGGGACCACAGTTCGATCCCCATCACCACATGCTGCGTCAGCCCCACCACCCCAGGGCAGCCTGAGCCAGCCATAACATAAATAAAAGTTAAAAAAAAAAAAATGCACACGTACATTCCAACATCAACTAAATACAACTCGAGTCAGATGCTAGACAGAGTGCCTGAAAAATGATAGGTGCACGACAAATGCTAATTCACTTCCTTCCCTGGCCTCCAGTACCCCAACTCACTTACTATAGGTGGGAAGGCCCTGAGCAAAAAGGCAAGAAAGGCAGTAATCCCCAGTACTGTCCCAGCCTTCCAGTGGATCAAGGAGGAACAGGATGGTATCAGCCACTTTAGCCATATCTAACACGCTGTGCAGATCCCCTAGAAATAGAAGACACCATAAGTGGTGGTTGGCACAAACACATTATACTCAGGAAATATTACTGATACTCAAACATAAGGTTGGACAAATACTGTGTTCCCTAACCTGGTTTTGCAGATGTAAAAAACCACCGATGCTTCAATCTAGGGCACAGCAGCATAAAGCGATTGGTACTCTCCCATTCTGGCAGGTGCACTGTTTCTGTTCCTGTGTTTCTATCCTGAAGCAGACAAAGGGCTTCAGGCAAGGCAATCCTATTATGTAAAGGCACCACCAGCACCTGATGAGGAGCCCCATCTTTGCTGCCAAGCTGTCTCTTCTCTGCCAGAACCTGTAAACAGAAAAAGATCAGAAAAATCTCTATAATTGTCTTTAGCTTTGCATTTCCACCAGTACAGATGCCCTCAAATCAGCATTTTTCGAGTTACACCTCGCATGTACGTCAGGGTAAGAGAGTGGGGTGGCGGGCGCATGGACTAAAGCAATGAATGCTCTATCCTCAGTCTAGACCTAGAGGCCTGACATATGCTCTGGCGTTGTTCTCTGCTGTATCCATCCTAGGACAGAGAAGGCGCCCCATGTCCCAAACTCCTCCTCTTACCGCCTCCTTTTTCTGCTTTCGGAGTTGGTTGGCGCGATGCCTCTGGTCTACTCTGCTGAGCTCTTTTCTCACCTTCTTGCACAGGACTTTCAGTTCCACACGACCTGAGGGAACAGTTAGAGGCGGCTGTGATTTTAGGTAACAAAAATCCAATAAAGGGGTGCCCCTTCTTGTTCTTCACAGTGGGCCTTTCTTGGGGTTCTCAAGCCAGACTATAGTCCAATCTAGGACTGGATAAAGCAGTGCGGGCAAATAACCCTTTGTACCCTGTCTTCTCACCCTTGCCGTCCCGCTGTGCGGATCCTCGACCCCGATGTCGCCCCCCTTTATGAGCTTTATTATGCTGCTTGAGCGGACCAGACCGGTGCGCCGCCATCCTCCTGCTCACGTGCGCCTGCAGCACTTCCGGCCCAGCAGAGCATTTCCGGCCCCCTCCGAGGGGGCGGGCTCTCTCTCCTGGGGTGGGGCTCCCGCGCCCTCTCGCGAGGTATTTCCCGCCTGCCTGAGAGCTGGATTTTGGAGTCCCAGCAGAACTACCGTGGGAACTTTTCCCATGCCGCAGCTTGTGGTTGGCGAGGTTTAAAACAGAGGATGTGTACTCTCAGTCCATTAAGACTATTTTTCCCATTTATATTTTCATTTTTAGTACTGTAAAATTCCCACGTAGGAAACTGTTGAATGGAATACTCCATGGCAGAGGCCCAAACCCCTCCTCTCACCTATAGACTCCGGCGCGCGGCTCTTTACAGCAGCTGAACCTTCTCTGTCCCTCCGTACTTTTAAGTTCTAAGGTGGAACGCCTCAGTGTCATCCTCACCAGCTCCTCACAAGATCTCAAGGTCTCAGTTACCCTAACTTGCTCTCATATGGGCACAAGAAGGGTCGGTGCCAAAGGGGGAGAAAGAATGTGACATTCCTGCCCTGTGGCTCTGGCTCTTTAGAACCTGGAGTTGCGCCCCACATCTTTTCCCATACACTGCAACCGAGACCAAAGGCTGGCCGTGAGATCCAGGGGGCAGTGGAACCAGAGAACGCGGGCGTTCCGCAGGCAAATTCGAGCTCTAGGGACCTAGGGCCAGGACCTCTGCGTTCCAATCCCGTGCTCTCTTCCTGCCGGGAGAACAAGTTGATGGAAGTTAGCCTTTAGCTGACTTGAGGGCCGCCTAGCGTGGCGCAGCGCATTAGTAGCTAACTGAAGCTCACAATGCGGGTTCGCGCCCTCGGGTAAGGAGCAGGCGCGTTGCCATGACAGCGGCCCGGCGGGCGCGCGCCCAGGACGGCCACCCCCGGGCGCGTCCAGCTCCTTCCTTCCCCCTACTCCTCCCGTCGCAGTGCGCAGCGCCCCCCTTCGTCTGTGGGAAGGGGCCGGGCCTGCTGCCTGACGTCGGTGCGGGGCTCGGAAGATGGCTGCGGAGCCGAGCACCTGGCAGCGGCTGCGGCGGCGGCGGCAGTCGGGGAGCGCGGCGGGCGGGGGCTACGTCCCGCGCTTGGGGCGCTGAGCCGAAAGGCGCGGAGGTGGCCGGGGCGCACGGTGCGCCTGCGGGGCCGCTCGGCGCCGCCTCTCCGCCACCTGCCACACCATGGGCAGCGCCGAGGACGTAGTCAAAGAGAAACTGCTGTGGAACGTAAAAAAGGAGGTAAAGTCGGAGCGCGGACCCTGGGGCTCGCGCCCCTGCCTCTAGGCTGGGTGGGGGCCAGAGCGCTGAAGATCTGCCTCCACCTCCGGCGAGGGCGCTCCCGGGCTTGGGCCTGGCGGGGGGTGGGGGGTCTTGGGTGGGCTGCGGCTCCCAGCTTTCTCTAATGGGGGTAGCGCCCCTCGATTCCCGGGCCCTGGCTGGCCCTCCCAGGGGTGTTTGCTTGCTGTCCCACAGCTCCCCGCCCTGTGACGGCAGCAGTGCCGAGAGACCGATATCGGGGGAGGGGTGGCGGCGATTTCTGGATAACCAGAGCTGCCCATTCATTGCTCAAGCTGTCTTGGAAGGAGGTGGGCCCCTTGCAGGTACTGGGGTATCAAGCAGGTGATTTGGTATCTCAGCTTGCTGGTGTCCTTCGCCCACCCCCCGGTTTCCCTCGAGCAACCGAGTCGTGGCAGCTGGAGGATTCGCCGCACACCTCACTGTTTCTCCTCCACGCCCACCTGCATACTCTGGAACGGAATAGGGGAAGACAATGGTTTTTAAGCCTTGGACATTTTCCTTCTAAATGAAGCTCTCACGTCAAAAAGAACGCCCCTATACCTTGACCCCACTCATAAGTCCGTTTCAATTTTTGTGAGGGGGAGGGGGTACCCAAATGAATGACTCACCGGCATATGAGAGCTCAAGCCTGCATAGTAGATGAAATGAGTTGGGCCTCCTTCCTTCTGCCAGATGTATGCACTTCATGAGGAAAGGAAAACCCGTCTGTTTTGTTCGCTATGCTGTAGCTAGCGCCTGGTACACACTGTAGGCACTGAGTGCCTGTGATAAATCTGTTGATCTTGGAATTTGTGAGGTCTGGTGGGAAAACATGAGTTTTAGAGTGGTCTTAAGGAGTGAGTTACTTAACCTCGGTCCTTCCTGTCACTTTTTTTTTTTAAGATAGGCTGTTAGTACTGCACATTGGCTTTTAGCTCACTAAAGTAGTCCCAGTTGACCTTGGACTCACAGTGATCTTCCTGCCTCAGCCTCCAGAGTGCTGGGATCACAGCCTTGTGCTACCACATTTTGAGTCTTGACTTCTTTGTCTTTTTTATAATAGGATATATAAAAAAAATTGATGAGTCCTTTACCCTTCTTTGAGTTTCAAGATTAGAGTAGGCTTTGGGTTCTCATAAAATCCTGAAAAATTCTGGGAAGATCATGGCTGTTCAGCCCAAACATTTATTCCCTAACATCTATTCCCTTCCCTATCGTTGTTAGAGATGTAATTACAGCCATCACCTTTCTAGCTTGTGTTAGACCCTTCACTGAAATGTTGCTCTGAAGTGACCATGGAAGGGTTTTGTTTTGTTTTGTTTTTGTGGTACTGGAGATAGAACCAAGAACCTTCACTCTGAGCTAACTGCTCAGTTCTGCCCCCGATTAAATGTTGAGGCAGGATTTTGCTAAATTGCTCAGGCTGGGCTTGAACTTATCATCTTCTGTCACAGCCTCCCAAGAATGGGAAGGTTTCAGAGACCAGAGGTGTACCAATCAGAATTTAAGTCTCAGCCTCTGACCTCCCCAACGAAAAGACAAATCTGATGATTATTTTAGAAAGAAAATAGTCTAGTGACAGAGGCTTTCAGTAAGAGTATAAACAAAGATAGAAAGTGCTGAGTCTCTACCAAACACATTTAAGAAAGACAGAAAAGTAGCTGAACCCAAACTACAAACAAATGTTCTAAGAATTATTGGTATGATCTAATTTGGTGGTTTCTTAGGGATACAAGGAAAGATTTTTCAGAATTGATTTCTCCCAGTACTTTGTTTTTTTTTTTTTTAAAGAATTTTTTATTTTATTTATTTATGTTTCTCTTGTTTCATAACCTTTATTTGCTTATTCACTCATTTTTATGGCTGGCTCAGCCCGCGCCCTGACGGCAGGGCTGGCGCAGCATGTGGTGCCGGGGATTGAACCGTGGTCCCTGAAGCCGCCCAAGCTTTCCCAAGCAGGCACTTTAGACCACTGAGCCATCCCGCTGGGCCCCTCTCCCAGTACTTTGAAAGATAGTATTTTTCCAAGAATTGTTACTAAAAAGCATGAGAACTGTGTAGACTATTCCAGAACTATGTATTGTTCTGACAAAGGTTGACCTGTTCTGAACTGCTACGTATATTTCTATTTCCCTTTCAGTGCTTAGCTTACAAGAAAACATTCTTTCCTTCCCTACAAAAAGTGATAACATTCAGACACTGGGGTGAAAGCCAGTAATCCTAGCACTCTGGAAGGCTCCCATCCAAGTACTAGCCAGGCCCAACCCTGCTTAGCTTCCAATATCAGATGAGATTGGGCGCATTCAGGGTGGTATGGCCATAGACTCTGGAAGGCTAAGGCAGAAAGATCTCTTGAGTTGGAGGCCAACCTGGATATATAATGAGTTCAAGGCCAGACTGAACTGCATAATGAAATCCTGTCTGAGAATAAAACACAAAAAAAGAGACAACAGGCTTTGAACATGGTGGCACATACCTGTAATGCCAGTTGGTCAGGAGGATGAGGCCAAAGAATTATAAGATCAATCTGCCCAAACTGGGCAGATTATCTAGATCCTGTCTCAAAATAAAAAATAAGCCAGGTGTGATGGCGCACACCTGTAATCCCAGCACTTGGGAGGCTGAAGCAGGAGGATCAGTGCAAGTTCGAGACCAGCCTGGGCTACAAAAGTGAGCTCAAGGAGGCCAGCAAGATAGCTCAGCAGTCTAAAGCGCTGCCTGTTTAGGCAAGCTTAGACAACTGCAGGGACTACAGTTCCATTCCTAGCACCATGTGCTGTGCCATCCCCACCCCCAGGGCAGGCTGAGCCAGCCATAATGTAAATAAATAAATAAATAAATAAATAAATAAATAAATAAATAAATTTGAAAAAAAGAAAAGTAAGCTCAAGGCCAGCCTGAACTTCATAGCAAGACCCTGTCTCAAAAAGACTAAGTAAGTAAATAAATAAATAAATAAATGGGTTGGGATATATCTTTTTTTTATTATTTGTTTATTTATTTTTATGGCCGGCTCAGCCTGCCCTGAGGGCAGGGCTGGCGTAGCATGTGGTGCCAGGGATCGAACCGTGGTCCCTGCAGCTGCCCAAGCTTTCCTAAGCAGGCTCTTTAGACCACTGAGCCATCCTGCCAGGCCACTTTTTTTAAGAATTTTTAATTTTTATTCTTTTTTTTCTTATTTCAGAGCTCTTGTTTGTTTATTCATTCATTTTGATGGCCAGCTCAGCCTTCCCTAAGGGCAGGGCTGGCACAGCATGTGGTGCTGGGGATTGAACTGTGGTCCCTGCAGCCGCCTAAGCTTTCCTAAGCAGGCACTTTAGACCACTGAGCCATCCCGCCAGGCCCTGGGATGTATCTTAGTATGAAAGCCCTGGATTCAATTCCCAGTACCACAAAAAAAAAAAAAAAAAAAAGAAAGAAAGGAAGAAAGAATAACTGTAGGCAGAGCTGTCCTTTTGCAAAGGACCTCTAATATGTTTCTAGGAGCATCTCTAAGCCTTCCTAACTTCTCCTTAAAAATGTGCCCAAATAATACTGCTTTAGACACCTACAGACCTTTAGTCGTGATATTATGCCCTGTTTAATACAAACACCCCGTGGGGAGTAATCTAGGAAGCTTTTAGCAGTTTAGAGTGCAAGAATCAATCTGATCTGATCCCTGTTTGCCTAACCACCAACTATGAGCTTTTCCAGCCCATCTGTTCCCTCCCTTTCTCCCTCTCCTTCTCCCTCCCTCACCAGGCTTTGGATGCTGTACTGCTCTCCAAACTTTACAGTGCTGAGTGAGGGGCCTTGGGAGCCAGGACCTGTAACTTGTCCAAAGACTGGCTAAGACTAGCTCTGCCCAGAGTTTATTTCTAAGATTCTACACTGGGACTGAAGAAATCTGTCTCTAACCTACAGTGTTAGTAGATATCTCCTGACACATTCTCGGGACATCGCCCAGTGCTTGGCTAAGTGTTGGGAGCGACAGGAACCTCTGCATTGCTGATGGAAATTTAAATTAGTACTACTACCTTGGAGAGCATTTTGGCATAAAGCAGAATATATCCAGCAGAAATTCCTTCTTTAGAAGTATAAATTTTAAAAAGCACATATGTTCACCAAAATATGTCTAGAATGTTCATAGTAATACTATTCGTAACAGATCCAAATTGGAAACCATCTAAATACCAGTCAGTTATGGTGTGTTCATGCAGTAAGAATGGGTAGTTAACACCTGTACGCAACATGAACAAATCTCATACACTGGTGAGCAAAATAAATCATTTACCAAATACCATGCTAAAGTATATATTTTTTTCTTTTTTAAAGATTTTTTTAAATTTATTTCTCTTAAACCTCATTTATTTGTTTGTGTTATGGCTGGCTCAGCCTGCCCTGGGGTTGGGGTGCACAGCATGTGGTACCAGGGATGATCATGGAGCAGTCGCAGCACTTGCCTTAACTTTCTTCCGCAGGCGCCTTAGACCACTGAGCCATCTTGCTGGCCCTAAAGTATATTTAAATAATGAAAAAAAAAATGCAGAGTTACTATACATAAATAACATGTTTTTGTCTTTATTGTTGTTTGATACGAGGGATCAAACTCAGGACCCTAGAGTTGCCAGGCAGGTGCTTATACCACTGAATTAGCTCCCTGACCCTGCGATTTTTTTGTTTTGTTCTCTTTTTTTGTTGTTGTTTTTGAGATATGGTCTCACTGTGTAGTTCAGGCTGGTCTTGAACTCACAACAGCCTGCTTCAGCTTCCCAGTGCTAGGATTACAAGTGTGTTTCTTGTGTTTCTTTTCTTTTTTTTTTTTGTCTTTTTGAGACAGGGTCTCACTATGCAGTTCAGGCTGGCCTTGAGCTCACTTTTGTAGCCCAGGCTGGTCTTGAACTCGAACCAATCCTCCTGCCTCAGCCTCCAAGTGCTGGGATTACAGGCGTGCGCCACCACGCCCGGTTTACAAGTGTGTTTCACCACGCCTGGTTTGGATTACTTAAACTATAAAAAGTATAAAAATATACAAAACTAATGGCATAGAAGTCAGGGTAGTAGGTATGGTTAGGCAGGAGTGGTGACCAGAGAGGAACGGGACAGAGCAGTGACACTTTGAGTGTCTTACATTTTTGTTACTCTAGATGCTGATTTCACAGTAATGTTCAATTTGTGAAAATTTACCATGCTGTAAAATTACTATAGAAACTTTTCTGTATGTTTATAGAACAGTAAAGATAAACATAAATAAACAAGGCATGGTGTCAGATACCTATAATCCAAACAGATTGGGGGGCAGAAGTTGGAAGATCACAAGTTCAAACCAAGCAGAGGTAACTTAGTGAGAACCTGTCTCAAAAACCAGAAAAGGTCCCAGTACTTGGGAGGCTGAGGCAGGAGGATTGATGTGAGTTCAAGACCAGTCTGGGCTACAAAAGAGAGCTCAAGGCTAACCTGAACTGCATAGTGAGACCCTGTCTCAAAAAGACAAAAACCAAAAAAAAAAACCAGAAAAGGGCTGGAAATAGAGCTTAGCACAAAGGCCCTGGGTTCGACCTCCAGTACTAAACTAAATAAATACATATTTATTTCTTTTTAATTTTATTTATTTATTTTTCTTGTTTCAGAACTTTTGTTTGTTTGTTTAGTTATTTTTATGGCTGGCTCAGCCTGCCCTGAGGGCAGGGCTGGTGCAGCATGTGGTGCAGGGGATCGAACCACCCCCCAAGCTTTCCTAAGCAGGCGCTTTAGACCACTGAGCCATCCTGCCGGGCCCCTAAATACATATTTAAATAGTAAATAACTTTGTTTTTTTAAAGTGTTTTTGTTTTGTTTTTGTGATAATGGGCTGGAACCCTTGGCCTCACACATATTAGTGCATTGATGAGCATCCCTAGGCCCCTTAAATGTTAAGGAAGATGTGACTGTTCACCTTATAAGATACTTGAAAGCTTTTCTATCTGGGATTGAACCCAAAACACCAGGGTTTTATTTTTATTTTTAAATTTTTTTTCTGGGACTGGGGCTTGAACTCAGGCCTTTGTGCTTGCCAGGCAAGTGCTTATTCTGCTGAGCTATTTCCCCAGCCCTAACACTAGGGTTTTAGAATCCAGACAGATACTATAAGAACATGAAGCAAGTGACCCTGAGGCATAGATAAACTAGTCCTAACTTTAGAGAAGAGGGTGAAAAAGGCAGGTTGTTTTTTTCAGGAGCCTGTACTGAAGTAATCTGTCCCTAAAGGACAGTGTTTCAGCCCAGAAGCCCTTCCCCGGCTGAGTGTACCTGAGCATACCGCCTCCTGTCCCTGTTCCAAGGCATGCACTTCTATCTGAACTAGAATTTTTGCACTGGCCATCTGGTGGGTTTTGACCATTTTTCCCAGTTTCTACTCCAAAAGACTTAGAGCAAGTTGTACTAAAGAAAGTTTGCTTCCTTATCTTCCAAGCCCATCCTCTCTATAAGTGCCTAAGAACCCAGACTAGAAGTGCAGAACCAAACTATTTAGCCGCCTGAATGCTTTCCACTTTTTGGTAGTAGAGCCTCATACATGCAGAGTACACATTCTATAACTGAGCTGTACTGCTAGGCTTCCTGAGTTCTTTGCTCAGAAAAAGAGAAATATGGTTAAGTAACCATGCTGCTCATTTGTCTATAGGTAAAGCAAATCATGGAGGAAGCTGTCACCAGGAAATTTGTGCATGAAGATAGCAGCCACATCATTGCTCTGTGTGGTAAGTAAGCAATTTAGGGATGATGGGAGGTAGGTTTAGAACTGAGGATATTAACCTGGAACAACAACAAAAAAAAATGAGTGCTCAGGTTTAGTAGTTCTCAGATCTAACTGCAAGTCCAAATCAACCTAGAAACTTTTGAAATCACTTTGTGCCCTATCTTAGACCTACTGAATCAAGATCTTCAGAGCCCAAGAATCTATATTTTAGTTCCTGTAATTTTTAATTTTTAGTATGCATAAGTAGCCTGAAGAGCTTATTAAAGCATGTTCTTGTATCCCAGCCCTGGAGTTTATGATTCTGGTGGGTCTAGAGTGAGCCTGAGAACCTAGATTTCTTTCTTTCTTTTCTTTCTTTCTTTTCTTTCTTTCTTTCTTTCTTTCTTTCTTTCTTTCTTTCTTTCTTTCTTTCTTTCTTTTTTTGTTATTTTCCCTTTTTTTTTTGTCTTTTTTGAGACAGGGTCTCACTATGTAGTTCAGGCTGGCTTTGAGCTCACTTTGGTAGCCCAGGCTGGTCTCGAACTCGCACCAATCCTCCTGCCTCAGCCTCCCGAGTGCTGGGATTACAGGTGTGCGCCACCATGCCCGGCTTCCTTCCTTCCTTTCTTTCTTTCTTTCTTTCATGTATTTAGTACAGTGTCTACAAGGTCTCAGTACACAGATTGCACTTGTAGTAATCCTCCTGTTTTGCAGCCTCCCAGGTGCTGGGTTTACAGGTGTGTGCCACCATGCCCAGTCTCAATCACTGTCTCAGCTCACCCTGGGGGCAGAGCCAGCATGCCAGGGGTCAAACCCTGGCCCCTAAGAATCTAGATTTCTATCAAGTTCAAAAATGAGGCTGATGTTGCTGATCTACAGATTAGACTTTGAAAACTACTGCCTTAAAAAAAAAAAAAAACTACTGCCTTAGTAGTTGGGGTTTGGAAATCACTACTCTGAGTCATCCATCCCTTAGCTTTGGCAAAAGATTGGTAGCATGGGAGTGCTTTCAATGCCATATTTACTTTCTGATTAATCCCAGACAGTATTACCATCATCCTAACTTCCCATATGCTTCATTGGATGCAAAAGGACATGAAAGTAGGCTAGGAAGTACAACTGCAATTTCCTACCTATACAAAGGAGAAAACCCATAATAGACCATTGCTTCCTTCTCAACTTGAAGATTTTTTTTTTTTTATGGCTGGCTCAGCCTGCCCTGGGGGTGGGGCTGGTGCAGCATGTGGTGCCGGGGATCAAGCCTCAATCTCTGTAGTTGCCTGAGCTCTCCTAAGCAGGTGCTTTAGATCACTGAACCATCTCGCCAGCCTCAACTTGAAGATATTTTTGCTTTTGTAGAAGAAACTTACATCTACATACAAAATTTGCTTAAATTTGTAGCAAAGTTTCTTTTCTTTTTTACTTTTTTTTTTTTTTTTTTTTTTTTTTTTTTTTTGGCGGGACTGGGGTTCGAACTCATGACCTTGCACTTGCCAAGCAGGCACTTGTGCCACAGAGCTATCTCCCCAGCCCCTACACTGATGTATTGCAAGCATGCGCCTCCATGCGTGGTCTCTGTGGCTGGCTCAGTGTATCCAGGTGTGGGCAGCACAGCATATGGTCCTAGGGATCAAATCCTGGTCCCTGCACTTGCCTAGGCAGGCACTTAGTCCGCTAAGCTATTTCGCCAGCCCTCTTTCCTTTTTATTCCTTTTCCCCTGCGTGTGTGTGTGTGTGTGTGTGTGTGTGTGTGTGTCTTTGTGTCTGTGTGTGTCTGTGTGTCCGCATGCACACATACTTTCACACATATGCACACACACAATATACAACACCAGGACTGCATACCTATGCAGTACTAGGGCTGAAACCCAAGGACATACCTAAGAAGACATTCAGAAGGTGTGATTTTGTGGTCAGTTTGAGACAGGGTGTGACAATCCAGTCCATGCTGGCCTTAGACCTAAGGTGACAGACAGATGTGCTGAGACTATGGGCTTGGGCTCCCACACCTAGCTTAGAAAGTGTGCTGTGTTTTAGTTTGGGGGATTGTTTTGTTTTGTTGAGAGGATCTTGCTATGCACTTCAGGCTGGCCTTTAACTTACTATGTAGCCCAGGCTAGTGATTCTCATGCATCCACATGGCAATCTTTCCTTAGCCTCCAAGTGCAGGGATTATAGGTATGGTTTTTTTTTTTTTGGATTTTTTTTTTTTTTTTTTTTTGTCTTTTTGAGACAGGGTCTCACTATGCAGCTCAGGCTGGCCTTGAGCTCACTTTTGTAGCCCAGGCTGGTCTTGAACTCGCACCGATCCTCCTGCCTCAGCCTCCCAAGTGCTGGGATTATAGGCGTGAGCCACCACACCCAGCTATAGGTATGGTTTTTGACAGTAGTGTAATTCAACATAATTACTCTTCCCATAGCTCCAACAATATTCCCTAAGCGGGGCTGGGTGGGATGGCTCAGTGGTCTAAAGCGCCTGCTTAGGAAGGCTTAGGCGGCTGCACGGACCTCGGTTCGATCCCCGGCACCACATGCTGCACCAGCCCTGCCCTCAGGGCAGGCTGAGCCGGCCATAAAAATAAATAAATAAAGAAACAAAAGTTCTGAAACAAGAAAAATAAATAAATAAATAAATTTTTTAAAAAAATATTCGCTAAGGGCTTGAGATACAATTTCCCATATAGGAAAATGGCCATGACAAGATAGACAACATCAAATTCTGTTGAGGGAGACAGAAAAAAAGTGGTTGCACAGATAGAGAAATAATAATAGGTAGTGATAAGAACTATGAAGGAAGCTGAGCATAGTGGCACTTGCCTATAATCCCAGTTCCTCAGAAGGCTGAAGTAGGAAGATTGCAACATGAAGCCCAGCCTAGGTAAGCTAGCAATTTAACAAGACCTTGTCTCAAAAAAATTTTTTTAGATTTAAAAAGGCTGAGGGACGGGGCCTGGCGGGATGGCTCAGTGGTCTAAAGTGCCTGCTTGGGAAAGCTTGGGAGGATTCAGGGACCACGGTTCAATCCCTGGCACCACATGCTGTGCCGGCCCTGCCCTCGGGGTGGGCTGAGCCAGCCATAAAAAAAAAAATGAGTGAATAAACAAGCTAAGGTTCTGAGACAAGAAAAAAAAATAAATAAATAAAATTAAAAAAAAAAAAAAAAAAGGCTGAGGGGCTGGGGAGATAGCTTAGTAGAATAAGTGCTTGCCTTGCAAGCACAAGGTTCTGAGTTCAAGCCCTGGTTCCCCTGGGCAAAAAAAAAAAAAGAAAAAAGAAAAATAAATAAAAAGGCTGGGTCAGGCATGGTGGTGCATGCCCATGACCCCAGCACTGGGGAGGATGAAGTGGGAGCATTGCTGTGAATTCAAGGCCCATCCTGGACTGTACCATGAGACCCTGTATCAAACAAAGTTATTAGTAATTAATTTTAAAAGGCTGGGGATGAAGCTGGCTGTGGTGGCACATTCCTGTAATCTTACTACTTGAGAGGCTGAGGTATGATCCCCACAAGTTTAAGTCTAGCCTGGGCTACATGGTGAAAGAATGTACACAAGCAAACAAGGAAAAAGAAGGAAACTATAAATGAAGATAAAACACAGACCTATGGGACAGAAATAGGAAGAAACAGCCTGTTTGCAGAGACACTGAGTGACATTGGGGTTTGAGTCCTAATAACTATTTGAGTCACCTTGGGCAAGTTTCTTAATTCCTGTCACCCTCAGTTTGCTCAGTGGTAGAACACATGGCTAGCATGCACACTGCCCTGGATTCATTCCCCAGTATTAGAAAAAAAATTTTTAACTATCATGGCAAGTAACTCCCTTAAGTACTTTTGTGATAGTTGAATTGATGTCTGTGAATGTTCCTAGTGATGTAGGAGTGCACAAAATGTTTGCAGGATTTTAGTTCCCACTATCTCCTTTTTGGATATGTTTGCCAATTCTCTGAGCTGATGTAATGATTCCCAGGTTTCCAACCTGATCTCCCCTTGGCTGCACCAATGCTGGAGAAAAGATAAACCAATCTTACATGAATTAGCTGTGAAAGAGTATTAGAACTCTATTTCTTTCCACCTGTGCCGTGTTCCCTTGTGGTTCACTATGCCATCACTAGGACTGCAGGTGGTGCAGTTTGGCATGGCTTAGTGCTAAGCTTTATTGAAACACACACACACACTAGAGAAAACAGAATCAAATAATGCAAACACCTTGTGTATGGATGCCATGTTTGGATGGCAGTGAGAGAGGAGGGAAAGGGGTCTGGAGGAATACAAGCAGGAGAAAGTTGTAAGTATCTCACATTCAGGCCATTTCGCTAAGAAACAGCTGTTAGCTCTCCTCTACTTGACCCAGGAGTTCCCTGGAAGCACAGTGGCTTTTGCTTTTGTCTCCTGCATGGAAGCTCAGTTTTTTTCTAGCAAGCTGGGATATCATACTCAAAAAGAATAATTTTTCTTTCAGCAAGTTTTAGTTACTGAATTAGAACAGGGCCCACAACTCTCCAGGGTTCTGAACTCAATCCGGGAGCAAAGGCAACTGTTCTGCTGGTCCTCAGGAGGTGCCTCAGGACCATTATATTAGCTTAAATGCCTACAGAGTCAGACAAAAGCAGAGACAATAGGAAGTAGCAGGAACAGGGTGACCTGATAGTTCTTTGCCTGTGTGAAAAGGTACAGCCACTGTTCAGCTGCTACAGAAGTATGGGCCGAGGTTTCCTGTTGCCTCTTTTTAAGAGAAGCCAGAAATCTAGGATTTTATGTGAAATTTCTCACTTTGTAAATGATGACAACTAATTCTCATTCTTAAAAATATTGTATGAGCCCAACAAAAGGCCTTTTCAGACCTCTGCCAGTTGCTGCCTGTGCCATGGGCTCAGTACGTAGTTACCCAGGAGAATATGAACTGGAGGGGTTGCCAATGGTGTGAGCTGAGGCATCTGAGACTGACAAAAAAAGATTTCTTAGCCATGCTTGGTAACACACACCCATAATCCCATCACCTGGCGGCGAGGGCGGGATGATCACTTCAAGTTCTAAGCATGGGGCATCATAGTGAATTCAAAGCCAGTCTGGACTATGTAGTGAAACCTTATCTCAAAATGTTAAAAAAAAAAAAAAAGAATCTTTGTGTTTTGTCAGAATAAGTCTTTTAAAGCTGGATGTGGTGGTGCACACCTGTAATCCCAAAACTTGGGAGGCTAAGGCAGGAGGATTGATGCGAGTTCGAGACCAGCCTGGGCTACAAAAATGAGCTCAAGGCCAGCCTGAACTACATAGTGAGACCTTGTCTCAAACAGACAAAAAGAAGCTGGGTATGGTGGCACACATCTATAATCCCAGCACTTGAGAGGCTGAGGCAGGAGCATCAGTGTGAGTTCAGGACTATCCTGGGCTACAAAAGTGAGCTCAAGGCCAGCCTGAACTACATAGTGAGATCTTGTCTCAAAAAAAAAATAAAAATAAAAATAAATAAATAAGTATTTTAGATTATGCCAATTGGTGTTCCACATTTGGTCTCAAAATAAGGTCAGTTTAGCGCAATCATTATTGTCAGGCCATGGTAGCACACGCCTGTAATCCCAGCACTTGGGAGGCTGAGGCAGGAGGATCAGTGCGAGTTTGTGACCAGCCTGGGCTACAAAAGTGAGCTCAAGGCCAGCCTAAACTACATAGCAAGACCCTGTTTCAAAAAGACAAAATACAACAACAACAACAAAAACCCCAGTCATCTCTTTTATGAATCATTTTGTTATCTGTTGACTCTGATTGCATATGAGGATTGTATTTGAACCTTTGGTTTGCTTTGGAGAGAGGCTTCTGGCCTGGTAGGGCAGTTTCTTAAGTTCCACTTGTCTTCTACCGCAATATTCCCCAGGCTTTAGAGAAGCACCCAGCCTGAGGAAGCCAGCCCTTACTCCCCAGTCGCCACCCTCCTTGTCTTGCCCTTACTAATGTAGCTGGGTCAACCTGAGGGTTGTTTCAGGCTGAGGATGAGCTGTAAAGGGAGGTGGCGGGGGTGGAGTCTGTAGAGCTGGAAATAACAGGAGCTCTATTAACCAGCTCCCTGTTGCTAAGCAGCTTTCATTAGCCTGGAAGATCTGCCCTGCTGTGAGCTCCTTTGGGAATGACAAGAAGATGCTAATGAGCTAGGGGAAAAGCAGGTGCTACAGTAGGCCTGTGTCCCACCTGGGATGTAGTCAGAGACACTTTAGCATATTCTGAGATTCAGACTCCAGGCAGTTTTCAGCCCTTTCTTCAGTGGAAGGGATTCCTCCTTCCCACCTGCAGATTGAGCTCATTCTCAGGCCAACTGACTTCTGTCTTGAAACCAGAAATAATTAAATAGGCAGGAAGGGCTAGAAAACTGGTTCCCTTCACCCTGTTTTGGAGCATGATGGAGAGCATGTGGCAGTGGTCTTTGGGGCTGGGTCTTTAGAGTCAAACCTGAGTTCACATCCTGTTTCTTGGCGTGTTGCTAAGTATGTAACCATAGCTAATCATTCATCTTTGGTCCTACTACCACAATGTTGACTTGAGGATTAGAAGATCTGTGCAGAGCTGGGAATGTAGCTCAGTGGCAGAGTACTTGCGAAGCAAACACAAAGCCTCAGATTCAGTACTTAGCCATGAAAAAAAAAAAAAAAAAAAAAAAATCAAAGTTTGTCTTTAAAGAAAATAGGATGAGGGGCCCGGCGGGATGGCTCAGTAGCCTAAAGCGCCTGCTTGGGAAAGCTTGGGCAGCTTCAGGGACCGCGGTTCGATCCCTGGCACCACATGCTGTGCCAGCCCTGCCCTCGGGGCAGGCTGAGCCGGCCATAAAAATGAGTGAATAAACAAACACAGGTTCTGAAACAAGAAAAAATAAATAAATAAATAAATAAAAAATTATATTTAAAAAAAAAGAAAGAAAATAGGATGAAAAAGAAATAGGGATAGAACTGGGTGTGGTGGTGCACAGCCGTGATCTCAGCACTTAGGAGTTGAGGCAGGAGAATCACGGTAAGTTTGAGGCCAGCCTAGGCTACAAAATGAGTTCAAGGCCAGCCTGAATTATATATAGTGAAATGCTGTGTCTCAAAAGACCAAAAGAAAGAAAAAAGAAAATGAAATAGGAATAGGAAGTATGGATGGTTTTCTTCAGAGCTTTTACGTAAAAGGGAGCAGCTAAATGAAGCTGTACCCAAGTGAAGATACAGGGCCAAGGAAGATGGTGGTGATGTATTCTTAGGTTGGAGAAGTTATAGAATGCTTGTGGCAGAGTAGCCTGAGAGAGGACACAATTAGACCATCTATAAGTGTGTGAGGGAAGGTAGGATAGGTGTGAGCGCAGGGGACATGGGACTAATGCTCATGGATGGCCTTTGGCATACCAGGCAGTAATCATAAAGCACTTTCACCTTTGCATGTATCTTTTTGCCATCCACCACCCATTGAGATGGTACCTATTATTGTATCTAATTGCAGTTAAAATTCAAACAGGTTCTAGCACTTTGCCCAAAATTAACAAGCTAATAAAGAAAGCAGCCATTGTTTGAACCCACATCTGTCTCAGTGCAAAGTCTGTGCTATGAAGGGATTGGTGTGTCTATGAGGACTACCCAAGAGTAGAACCTAGAGGATTGAAATTGGAGAGGAGCTAACTTTTGTGGAGAATCAGATGCACTCCTCTGACAGGTTAACAGTGTCCAGAGACACCCTGGGAAACAGTGAGTTCCTTGCTGAGTGTTATTGTGTGAGATCTGTGCAGAGCTGGGAATGGCCTTGTTTCTTGGGAAGCTACCATGACCCTTACACATGCAGATCGTACTCCACATCCCTAGCACGCAAAGAAAATGGTGTGAGATAAATCTCATTTCTCTCTTTCGTTCTAGAAAATAAGGACAATCATTTTTCCCTCCCATCAGAGTCTGGGTGAGAGTATTTCTTGCTTGCTTGCTTGCTTGCTTGTTTTGTTTTTGTTTTTGGTACCAGTGATCAAACTCAGGACCTCGCACTTGCCAGGAGTATTGCTTTCTTATTTTTGGTGCTGAGCAAGGCTGAATTTCTCCCTTCCCTAAAATAAATAGCCAGTGTCCCCGGTGTAGGATGAGAGAAAAAAATGTACTGTGATTCCTGTAGAAATGTGTGTTTTGAGTGGATGTAGCCATTACCAGTCCCTGAGTGGAAGCACCAGTCAGAGAAGTAGGAAGGAGAGAGGCTGATGGCAATGGCTGGTGATGCCTCTGTTTTTCCCATCTCATCTACCGCTTGCATGGAAGCGCCTGCTTCCTACCTGGCAGCTGTGGCAAGCTATTATCCTCCCTAAGTATATACTTTTTTTTCTTTTTTAATTAAAGAGTTTCTCTTTATAGTTCAGGCTGGCCTTGAACTCACTATGTACCCAGGCTGGCCTTGAATTCACGATGATCTTCCTGCTTCAACTTCCTGAGTGCCAGGATTACAACTGTGTGCCACCACACCCACCTAGTACCCACTTACAAAGAGCTTACCATCCTGCCCTTTCCTTTATCCCCAGGGAGGCTTCCCCTCCTGGCAGTGTTGGTCACACTATCCAGTGACCTCATGGCATTTAACTTCTGGAAGTTTTACTCAGAGTAGTGTCCCCAAAGCCCCAGAACCAAAAACTGCCTGCGGCTGACTGATCTGCCCATGCTCTGTCCTTTGCATTCTCTGGCAACTACAAGTGAACTCCCCCATTCTACAGATGGCAGCTGGGTGTAAAGATGAAACTGAGCCAGAGGTGGGGGAGCAAACTACCCTTTTCACACCTGCTGTTCTCTCATCTGCACCTCTCCTGTGTGAGTACCTTGGGCCCAGCCTCATGTCATCTGTGCTACCTGTAGATGGTATGTTCCTGTCCTTCAGTGAAGCTTGGCTAGTCCAGACCACTTGGCTACTGGCTCTTGCTTTATTTATTTTTTTTTTTTTTCTGGCTCTTGCTTTAAATACACATGTGTACACACAGAAGAGGCCCAGTGGAATGGGGCATTTCCCAGAGCAAGCCTTGTTTCTGAGGCCCCTGGGCTCATTGAAGATTCCTTCTCAGCCACTGCTGCATTTCCTGAAGGGTATAGTTCAGTCCCCAATACCTACACCCCAGACCTGGTGCTGGAGGCAGAATTCAGGACCTTCTCACTGAGCTACATGCCCAGGACTTTTTATTTTATTTTGAGACAGGTCTCACTAAGTTGCCCAGGCTAGGCTTGGTACAGACTTTCTGTTTTTTTGTTTTTTGTTTGTTCTTCTGATTTCAGTAAATAAAATGTTTTACATCTTCTAATTTTTTCTTTATTCTAATAATTATGATGAATTTTTTGGAATATTTTTTGTTTTGAGTCATCTAGTAGCTGTTGGATCCAGCTTGCATGGTGTTTTATCATGTTTAGAGTTTACTGTATCCTCTCTCTCTCTCTCTCTCTCTCTCTCTCTCTCTCTGGTTTTTCTGACATAGGGTCTTGCTATGCAATTCAGACTGGCCTCTAGCTCCTTTTCTAGTTTCAAACTCACAAAGATCCTCCTGCCTCAGCCTCCTAAGTGCTGGGGTTACAAGCATACTCCACTATGCCTGGCTCTTTTTTAATTTTAAGGAAAAAGGTTGTAATCTTTGTTCATGTACCCCTTTTGTAATTGAAAGGTACCGTGCAATGGGACTCTCCTGCACCTTGCTTTTATTTATTTATTTTTTTAAGTATAACATTCAATTTGTTATTTTTCTCAGAGTTTTCTTCAGACCATTCGGGCCCAGCTCCTTACATAGGCTTTGCTGGAGGTCGTGGGGCAGCACCAGCAGGTCTAAATCAGGGTGGAGGTGTTCGGTCCTTGCGGGCTTCACGAGATCGATTTCTGACCACTTTGCTGTGAATGGCACAACTGACACAGTAATGTAGCTTCACGCACAGCTTGGGAAGCACATAACCGTCGAAGACACTCGCTTCGGAAATGTCCCTGATGGTGGCGGCCTCCACTATGTTCAGAATGATGAACTTCTTTTTTTTTTTTTTGTCTTTTTGAGACAGGGTCTCGCTATGCAGTTGAGGCTGGCCTTGAGCTCACTTTTGTAGCCCATGCTGGTCTCAAACTCGCACCAATCCTCCTGCCTCAGCCTCCTGAGTACTGGGATTACAGGCATGCGCCACCACGCCCGGCTAAGAATGATGAACTTCTTAACGGCTTTATCCTTGGGTACGCACCCGGCGCAGTTTGTGCAGCGAATAGGTTGCACATGACCGCGGCCCTTTTTGGCACAACCGTTGTTCCTTCTTTTTTTTCCGTCATCTTGGAAAGGAGGGCCCGAAAGAGCCTGCACCTTACTTTTGAGGAACTTTACGTTGTTATTAAGTCCTAGAGAGCATCACTTTTCAGTCGCACAATATTCTACTGTAGGGATCTGCCATTGTTTGCTTAGCCTGATCTTACTGATAGACATGATTGCCAGTCCTTTACTGTTATAAATAAGTAATCATGTAGGGAAGATTCCAAAGAAGGAGTTGGTGGATCAAAGGTTATATGTATTTTAGGTAGCTCCACATTGTCGCTGTGTAAGTTGTACTAGCCAGCCTTCCCCCAGCAATGTACAAGCAGATGAGCAACTTTCCACATCCTTTCCACCTGTTTCCCCATGTCTCCCATGTAGTTAAATCAGTGGGTGAGGTGTTGGGGTAGGGCGCTATAAGACTCCATTAGCACTTGTGGTCTCCAGCCCCAAGTAGCATTAGATAAGCTCCACAATTTAATGGGGTTCAAAGGTTCATCAGACGCTGGTGACTGGGACAGTCTGGCCTATGGCCCTAGCCTTTACTGGGGAAGACAGCATCAAACCTTTGGAAATGGGCTCCCCGTGAAGAGCTGAAGTTAAATTAAGATATGCTATGGCTCACTCAGAGCTGCAGTTCCCAGAGCCATCCTGTCAGTGGGACAGAGTGGATGACAATGGAGAAGGTTGCTGGGTTTATCTGTCCCAAATTCTGGTGACCACAAAAGGGCCAGAATGGGCAGATCATGCTTGTGATTCATGCCTTTCTCTGTTTTGATTCATTTGCTTGAACCTTTCTTTTTTTTTTTTTTTTTTTTTTTTTTTTTTTTTTTTTTTTTTTTTTTTTTTTTTTTTT
>PVJA010033725.1:0-23043 GCA_004027025.1 Myocastor coypus | reverse complement strand
TGTTTAACGCAATGTGAGTTGTAGATTTTCTATAGATGTTCACCAGAGGGCTGAAAAATACCCCTTTTGGAGATTATATATCATGACTGCATGCACTTTCTGTCTCAATCGATGAAGTAAGTTAACTTTTTTCTTTATCCTGTTCAACAGTAGATAATATTTAATGATTTATAATGATTTTATATTACTTTTATTAGCAGATGCCTGAGATACATAATGATATAGTCAATGTGAAGTTAGTACATATGCATGTGTGTACTGCATCTTAGATCCTTTTAATTCCCCATCCATTCTGTTCTCTCCTCTTTTCCTCCATGCATAAGTCCCCTGCCTTCTGTTTAAAAATCCAGTTTGCTAAACCTATCATCTTTTATTTATATTTTAGTGTCTCATAATTTTAGTTTTTCATATGACAGGAAACTGATCATATTTTACCCTCAGTGTTTGATTCATTTCGTTTAGGATTATGGTCTCAAGGTGCATCCATTTCCCTACAAAGATTTGGATTTGTCTTTCTTTATAGTTGATTAGAACTCCATTGGGTATTCATAACTAACTCTTTTTCTTCATCCATCTATTGATGTACATACAGAAAATTTCCAAGATTTAGCTGTTGTGGGTTATGTTACAATAAACACTATATTCATGTCATGTTAATACAATGTCATTAAGTATTTTGCATGAATATATAGAAGACATATCTGTGGGTCAATGGAATTTTTACTTTTAGTTTTTTGAGCAATCTCCATACTGACTGATATTCATTGTAATTTCAGTAGTCTATATGCCAACTAACAGTAAAAAGGCTGCTCTTTTGCTCCTCACAACATTGTCCACAGTTTTTGTTTTATGAGTTTTTGGTGTTAATAATCCTTCCTGGAAGAGTATACAATCATCTTTGTTTTCAATTTCTCTAGTAGACAAAGATACTGAGTAATTTTTGTTTACTTATTATCTATCTCTACTCTCAGAAGTGTTTGTTCCATTATAACACCCTCTTATTTATTGAATCTTTTCCTTTGCGCTCTAATTGTTTGTGGTCTGTAATTATACTACATATTAGTTCTCTACAAAGTAACTGGCAAAACCCTTTTCTCAATTTGGAGATTTCCTCTACTCTCTGCTGGTTATTTTCTGGTGTGCATAGCTTTTTCATTATTGTTGTTGATTCTTGGTATTATTTCTTGTTCACTTCAGGATCTTCTTCAGAAACTTCTTGCTTGTACCTCTGTCTTCAAGAGTTTTACTATTTTCTCTTCAAGCACAGATAGTCTTTTTTTTTTTTTTTTTTTTTTTTGTCTTGTTGAGAGAGGGCCTCACTATGCAATTCAGGCTGGCCTTGAGCTCACTTTTGTAGCCCAGGCTGGTCTCGAACTCACACCGATCCTCCTGTCTCAGCCTCCCCAAGTGCTGGGATTACAGGTGTGTGCCACCACACCTGGCTCAGATACAGTCTTTACACTTAGTCTTTTGTATATTTATTTTTATTTCAGCATAACGTAAGATATGTAGGTCTAGATTCATTGATTTTTCTTCATGTGGATGACTAGTTTTCCCAGCACTATTTGTTAAAGAGGAGGTTTCTTTTCTCTGCTGTGTTTATGAACCTTTTGTTCAACATCATATGGCTGAATATGTCTGCGATCATTTCTTCATCTTCTCTTCCATTCCACTGAGCTACTCGCCTGTTTCTGTGGAGTGTTCTGCTGCTTCTGTCACTGTACCTTATAATATTACTTGAAATTATGGGTTATGACTCCTCTTTCTTTGTTCTTGTTGTCCAGGAATGCTTTTGCTAATTTGAATTTCTTCTGGCTCCAGATAAATTTAAGGGTTAGTTTTTTTAATTTTTTTTTAAGAACTTTTTATTTTATTTTTTTTCTTCTTTCAGAACTTTTGTTTGTTTGTTTATTTATTTTTATGGCCAGCTCAGCCTGCCCTGAAGGCAGGGCTGGCACAAGATGTGGTGCCGGGGATCGAACCATGGTCCCTGCAGCCGCCCAAGCCTTCCTGAGCAGGTGCTTTAGATCACTGAGTCATCCTGCCAGGCCCTTAAGGGTTAGTTTTTAATAGTGCTGTAAAGCGACATTGATGTTTTGATTGGGATTGCATTAAATTAGTATATTATTTTTAGTTATTGACACTGTCACATACTAGTTCTTCTTACTGAGAAGCAAGGAAGGTCTTGCCATGTTCTGTTGGTATCTTCAATCTCTTTTTTTTTTTTTTCCCAGATATTATATCTTTGACTTGCTTAGGTTAAGTTCTAAGGAGTAGAATTTGAAGCTACTGTGAATGAGATTGTTTACCTCTTTGCGTTCTCCTCACCATGTCAACATAACCAGTCCCAACCTGGCACAGTTGGCATGAGTCTATGCCTGGCCATATCCTTCATGCATGCATGCCTACAGCGGGCAGTTTGGCAGTTGGTTCTAACAACCTGTCCACATCTCTGGAATTTCTGCTCCCTTGAAATTGGGTTTGGTTGAGAGACCTTCAGAAAATGGTGACTTTCTCCTTACCCTGGTAGGACTTCTGCATTTTACTTTTCTCTGAGCCCAAGGAATTCCATTTCCTACTTTTAAAATAGGTGTAGAAAGGTCAGTGATGACACCCACATCTTTTAGCTTTGACTTATAGCTCTTGTAAAATTTCTATTGCAGGATTTTCCTAAATCAGGCTTTTTATTGTAGTCCCTTTGGTGTTTTATTATTTCCATAGATTTCATCAATAAACTATAGGCAAAGAAAATCTACTTTGTCACTCTGTTCACCAAGGAGAACTACATAAGCCCCTCAACTGTTTCATTATAAAAATATTTTAAAATTTACTAAAGAAGTCTCTTAAACTTTTCTCTTCTAACGTGCTCTAGAAGTATTGCAATAACACTGAAAGTAGTGCTACATATAAGAGATCCAGGAACTGGACACAACATATCTTAAAAATATTCAGGGAGGTTTTCTAAAATAACTGTTTTAATTGAGCAGAATACAAATATTAATTCTCCCCTATCAATTTTCATTAGCAGAGCACATTTTATTTATAATTCATTTTATCAGATTTATCGAGAATCTAGAAAATGTCACAGCCTAGACTTTGTGAATACACAAGTAAATATAGTTATATCACAGAAGATGGAAAATCTATACACATGTTTGTGCTAGCTGAGCAATATTTTAAAGCATACCTCTGCTTGTTTAAGTGTAATATGTAGATGATTTGCTTTTCATTAATAAATGACATTCCCCAAAGTGATAGATTTTTAATCGTAATTTGGAGTTACTGATTGAGGATTTTCATGAGTAGGCCTTGCATCTTATAAATTGTCAAGATAATTCTGTATCCTGATGTTATTTGGATTCTCTGGACTGAATGATGTAGACAATAGCAACTAAGTCCTGAATAATGATGCCAGAAACCAGGTGGAGCTAACAGGTCTTGCACAAAATAGCTTTCTATTCTATGCACTTATAGAATATACAGTATTTATTGTCATTCTTGCCAATACAGTAACCAAAACTGTTTCAGATAGGATGAGAAATTGTTTTTAACGTTGTGACATTTTAATCTGTGGAAGATTTCTGATAGTTGTTACTCCTAAGAGAAAAGTGTTTCCACAAGAGAAATATTGTAGAACTTAGTATTTCCAACAATATGAAGGAGTATATTCAGGAATACATTATTAACAGCTGCATAGCTTTTTGTTACACTGGACTAATTAATGTAAATAAGCATGCTTACAAAGTGTTCTTAGATACTTAGTGTCCTTACATTAAATAGAATTTAAAGTCACTATACAATTTAACTTAATTCCACATTGATTAAAGCAAGAAAGGAAAGTAGGATTCAGATGGAAATAAAATAATTTAATACATAAAGCGAAACTTAATTAGCAATGAGTCATGAACTTTAGAGACTTAACAAAAATGAAACTTATTAGATCAACTAAATTGATTTAATCTCCTTTCTTAATAGAGAAAGTATATAAGACACATCATTTATAATATAAATCCTTTAAATATTGTCTGGCTTAAATTAATTACAGCTGCAAAGCAGAGAATGAACATACTAACCCACTACCTAGGATCCTTTAGCAGGGCATCATTTATATTGGTGTTTTGGAAAGAGAAATTGACCTTAATGAAAGGAAATTGGACTACTGTGCAATGACTTACAGAGAGCAATCCATGCAAACTAAAGTCAGCTTCGGGATCACTTTTTCCAAATAAGTGGAGCAATTCCTAAGGAGAAACACATTCACAAAATGCAATAGACTCTAGCCATGAAAATGAACAGCATCCCTTTCTAGGACTTATGAATAACCTTGGTATGTCTAGCAGGCAGTGGTTTGTATGGGGAACTGATCATCTGTGCTATGTCATTCAGTTCCTGCTGGTTTGCTTTTTCACGTGAATTTGAAGTTGTCAGGAGAATTCTGACAGTGTCAAAAACAGGCATACCCATGTGGTTTTAAATACAGTGTTATAGAGAAAAGCCAAGGGATATTGATGGTGAGATCAAGCAGGGTGAGGCATTAACAGAGACTCTTCTGTGACGGGCAAACACATTCTTGTGAACTATTCAAACATTTCCAGGTTTCTAAGGAGAGCATTTCCTTTCCCACATTTTATCTCCCCATGTCACTTCAGTGGCTTTAACTTCCTCTTTACATCATACCAAAATGCCCTTGATGTCCAATTTAAGACCTACTCCCTCCTTTGGGATAAGATTAGTGTCTACATCCTTGCCTATTCACCTTTTTTCTCACTATTAAACTTCATTCTTTCCTTTATCACACATTCTACTCTAAAAAGACTACTTTAAATCCATGGAAAAATGCTCTTTTTTTCTAGAAAACTTCTCAAAATGTTCTTGCAAATGTCGGCTGAATATGTATTACTCTGCAAGTCAGTAGGTCTAGTGTTTTACAAGTTGTAAACAACTTAGAAACATGAGATCATTAAAATTCTGAAGGATGTTTAAATGGATTTTTAAAAAAACTCTGAACTCTCAGCATGTATAACACATCCAGGAAGTGTGATCATCAAATAGAGTGAATGCTTCATTTTAAAAACTTTTTATAATAAAAGACACATTGTTGTCAATCCCCTTCAAATTACTCCTGCTCCTTCTTATCATTCTTGCCACTTGCTGAAGTAATTGCAGGCATTCTCTTTCATTGAGTGACTTTAGGTGTTCTGTCATAAGAGTTTTTTTTTTTTTTTTTTTCTTTATTTCGCAGTACCAGGAATTAAGCTCAGGACCCTTGACTTGCCAGGCAAGTGTTATTCCACTGAGTTGTCCCCCCTGCTCAGTGATAGCAGCCTTAATGTCTTAAATTGGTGAAAAATTTTTACCATTTTTGGTCATCTAATTTTGACAAAGAGCTAGAAGTCATATTCTGCCTGAATCAGTGAATATACAACAAGATACCGGATAATGATTTTAGGAGTGTCTCTTCTCCTTGGCCAGCACTCAGTACGAACACTCATTGCTTTTGGTCACACCTTGTAAGGACAAAAGAATATCTGTGGGACTGTCTCAAAAAGTGATAAAAATTAGAATTGTGGGTTAAGTGAATTTGGATGGGAAATATCTTTTATGTATTACATATATTTTTATACTTAAATATACTACATTTTTTTATCCAAGTAGATATCTAGATGTAGGGGCCCGCGAGATAGCTCAGCAGTCTGAAGCACCTGCTTAAGCGAGCTTAGGCAACTGCAAGGACTGCAGTTTGATCCCTGGCAACACATGCTGCACTAGCTCCACCCCCAGGGCAGGCTGAACTGGCCATAATATAAAGAAAGAAGGAAAGAAAAAAAGAAAGAAAGAAAGAAAAAGAGACAGAAAGATTAAAAAATATCTAGATGTAGATATAAATTTTTACATTTAACCTATATGTTGAAAAACTTTCAAATATAAGTGTTAAGAGGGACAGTGAAAATGATAATAATTTTTTGAATGTATATCTATATACAAATATATAGACATTCCATTAATACACATGCTACTATTATGTATAAATTGCCAAGGAAATGTTGACAATGACAGAGAGGCACATAGTACTGGAAATTGTCGCCCTTTCTAATTATATTAATTACACTAATTAATTGAGGGTTTTAAAAATTTGCTTGAGAAAAGTTTTATTCTTTCTCTTTTGATAACAGTTTCCCCTACAAAAAGTAGGAATTATGTATATTTACTAATGTATAATGGTAGTGGATTTCTAACAGATGATCACTTATGACACCTAGTTGAATTAAACTAGCATGGTACAGGGTATGGGAGGCCCTCCTGAGGGTTGTTGCCATCCCTGCAGACATAAGCCAATAAGCTATTGCCCTGCCCTGAGCATGCTGAGCCAGCTACCAAGACCAGGTGTGGTGACACACATCTGTAATCCCAGAGCTGGGGAGATTGAAAATAGGATCACTATGAGTTTGATCTGTGTAGTGAGACCCTATGCCAAATACTTAAAAATAAACAAACAAACAAAAAGTACACCACATTAGTTTTTGTAGTGCATTCTAAAAAGTAGAAAATTGAAAAACAACAATGATTAAAAAAAGAAAATGTTATATTTTCATGAAATTATAACAGAGTTTCTTACATAGATATTTCATATTTCTCTTATGAATAAGAATGAAAAAATATTGGAGGAAAGCAATAGTTATTTATTATTTTGTATAACTAATTTTTTAAAATATATTATGGCCATCTGAGCCTGCCCTGGGGGTAGGACTGGCACAGCATGTGGTGCTGGGGATCGAACCGCAGTCCCTGAGATTCCCTAAGCTTGCCTAAGCATGCCCTTTAGACCACTGAGCCATCTTGCTGGCCCCTATATAACTGATTTTTAAAAAGGTAAGCATCATCAATTTTAAAACAGTTTATCATCACCAAACCAAGCGTAGTTTGTTCTCTTCAAATAAAGAAATTGCTTTAACATAGCATTCTTTGCCAACAATAACATCAAATGAGACAAAAGAGATATGCAATGGCTGTTATTTAAATAGCAAACATGTTACACTTGAAGTCCTTCTTAAAAGCTATTCACTTATCCAGTTCTTATTTATGTTTGCTTTTTAATACAAAACATAAAGATGTCTACTAACATTGGTCAACAAAATTATTGTTCAGATAATGTCACATATTTCTTTTGCATAAATACTTATTGTTATTTTCTCTCAGGCTGGAATGAGATTAAGGATTAATATAGATACATATTCATAACTTTTGTGAATTAATAATGATGATCATAAGTATAAATTCTTTTTTATTTTATTTATTTATTTATTTATTTTTTTGCAGAACTGGGAATTGAAGTGCAGCTCTTGCGCTTGCTAGGCAAGCACTAATTCTACTGAACTATCTCCCCAGCCCAGTAAGTATACATGGTTCCATCATTTTTTAAAGGATTTTTTTCATTTATTTGGAACAGGGTCTCACTATGCATCTTGGACTCAAAGTAATCCTCCTGTCTCAGCCTCCCCAGCACTGAGATTACAGACATGCACCACCATGCCAAGTTTTAGTGACCAACGCAATGCCAGTGATAGAACCCAGGCCCTTGAGCTTGCCAGGCAGATGCTTAGACCACCAAGCTATCTCCCCATTGCTCTTCAATCTTTTTAGCATGGCCTGAGTATCACTCACTAGGAGACTTGCAGCAATACGTATTCTGAGATAATCATCAGTTGTCCATTTTGAACTCCTCTGTTTGAATACTTTTATGAAAATGTGCCAGTATATCTTATTCAACATAAGCTTCAAGTAGGACTTCTCTAGGAACAAGATGACCTTTAAAGCATTTTGGAAGTTCTTACTGGAAGATCTGTTAAGTGGATATTCATCTTTCTATTAAAATTCAGATGAAACAAATATTTTTTACTTTTTATTTTCTTATCCTAGTGATGCTAAACTAATTCTGACCTTTTAGTCACTTACCTACTAATTATCCAGTGAGGGAATACATAATAAGAAGTTGCTGCCGGGCGTGGTGGCTCACGCCTGTAATCCCAGCACTTGGGAGGCTGAGGCAGGAGGATCGCTGCGAGTTCGAGACCAGCCTGAGCTACAAAAGTGAGCTCAAAGCCAGCCTGAACTGCACAGTGAGACCCTGTCTCAAGAAGACAAAAAAAAAGAAGTTGCTGATAAATACCAGGAATCAAAACAGCACATACTATATGTCTTTCAGAAATAAAGCAAAGCCTTCATCATCCCAAATATTGGCAAATAATATTTCAGTCATAGCATGTAGCAGAGCTAAAAGGCCACCAAAGAGTAAGTGTAATTGTTCATAGACAATGTTAACACAGAAATGACATAAAATGACATTTAGGTGAATAGGAACCAGGAGGTTTACGTAGCTGATAGAAAAAAAAGATACCTGAAAATAGTAACTAATTGAAGAAAATAGCTTCAAATTTTGGAACTTGATAGTCTCCTCACAATAAAAACAAGGATCAGCACCTTCTTTCCTTTAAGTTGCAGTTCATTGCTTGTTAAGATTGCCAATTTAGATTCCTAATTAAGACCCTTTCTGTATGAGTGCAAACTTGGAAACTTCATTTGCATCAAGGTACACCTTATGAACAGAACCGTTTTCTATGCAAATTAAGTTAATCTGGGACCAGGGTGCTAACATGCATACAAATACATCTGTTACTGGTAATTCTTGCTGATTATGTTCTCTGAAAATCAAATCCATGGCTTCCTACTGCTGTCAGTATAGCTTCTTTATTCTACCACTGAAAATTGATACTATTAAATATTAATTAATTTCCATTTAGCTAAGGGAAAGGAAGAGAAAATGTGTGTACTAACCAGTGACACAGGTTTTCTGCGCCTGGGTAGACTTCAGTGCATCACTGCCTGCGGAAGGGCAGCACGCTCTGAATGGTGCTGGCTCTGTGAAGCGCTGTGTTTCAGGCCATTGCAGGCTGACTAGTGGAGAGAGTTCTAAGAAACTGTTAAAAGTATCAGTAAAATCTCTGTGTGTGTTGACTGTTTTCACTAAACTCGTTGCTGCATTTCATAAACTTGCCTCGGTGCATGATTCTATGGCAATGTCAGAAAACTTCCTTTTCCTTGAAACTTTTATATAGCCTGTGATCTCCTATTACACTGTGGCATTAACTGGCGACAATGGTCTCAGTTTGGGATCAGTGAACCTTGATACAGAGATTTTTTTTTTTTTTTTTGTCTCCATTCTTTGCTGGTAAACCGTAATCTTGAATCTCTGTACCTACTAACTCAAGTACCATAATACAATGCTTAAATTTGAAAACTACTACTTTGAAAAAAAATCATAACAAATAACTAAAGAGAACTTTTCAGTATTTTTTGAGGATCCTTTCCTGATGCCTAAATAGGATATATAGTAGAGAAAACAAAGACTGTAGGTATTTATCTCTCTGTCCTACACTGTGGTACACCAAGAAGGTTTTGAAATAGATTTTCTGAAAAGTTATTCTTGTTGTATTACTTTTATTTTGAACATTTTCTACACTTTCATGCCTTCTTTTGTGGTCCTTACTACCTTGCTGGTTCCAAATCACAGCATTTCTATGTTTTAAGCCAGATTAACTGTTAAGCCAGTCACCACAGGGCCAGCCAAATAGCTCAGCAGATTAAAGCACTAGCAAGCAGGCACAGGGGCTGGGAGTTGGATCCCCAGGTCTGCTGTGCCGGCCTCATGCCCAGGGCACACTGAGACCACAATTGAGACTGGGCTTGGTGGTGCATGCCTGTAATTCCAGCTCTTGGGAGGCTGTAAACAAGTGGATCACTACAAGTCTGATCTAGTAGTGAGACTCTGAATACCCTGTAGACCCTTCCCTAAAATATACAAAAAGAAAAAAGAAAAAGAAAAACCAGTAACTGCAGATCATTTACAAAAAGCACAAATATTAGAAATACTTTGCTAAGTGACCACCTCTTAGGTACTTGCTGTAAACCTATATCCCAGGGTCTTTTCTGAGGACACTGATTGCAATCAATCACTTCATAGTTAATATTGCTTAACAAATCAACTATGATTTTGTCTCTGTTACTGCATTTTTAAATCTATAATTATAATTTGTTTTTATTTTCTGGTTCCTTTACTTGTGACTTAACTCATGAATACAGAATCCAGATCTGATTTACTCATTTTAGCACTAGTATAAAATCATAGCATTGCATACAGAAAAATGATTAAAGTAATATTAATTCAGTGTATACCATTTAATGTTTCTCAAATGAAACAATTTATGTAATCAAAACCTGTAGAATAATCCCAAACTGAATTAGAAGAAAAGCTTGCACCTTCAAATGTGAAGTCAGTTCTCTGCATCTCAGTCATAGCTGAAGCTTGTCACTGAGTAGTGGCCAAAGTTAGCTCCCGTTGTAAAATGTGGGATGAATTAAACATATGAATTCCAGCTTCACTAGAGGAGTAGATATAAACCAGACTTGAGTACATTGGCTAATTAGCTTTCATTATGCTTTATAAACCTGACTTTTCAACTTTTATACTCCTATCAAACCAAGTAAAGACTGCTTCTAGGGAATAACTTTTTCGTTTACTGTTTTCTTTTTTCTTTCTTTCTTTCTTTCTTTTTTTTATACATTTGGTATAAAATCTCAGTAGTACCTAGGACTTGTACTGATTTTCTTGTCTCAGTCTCCCCAGTGTTGGGATTATAAGCCCGTGCCACAACACCTGAAATCAGCGGCTGGCTCAGTGCATCCAGGGGCAAGAAATAGAACTCTGGTAGCTCTGCATGCCTAAGCAGATGCTTAGTCCACTGAGCTATCTTGAACCCCAGGGAATATTTTTTTTTTCTGATACCAGGGACTGAAACTCAGGACTTTACGCTTACCAGTCACGTGCTTGTTCTACTGAGCTATCTCCTCAGCCCAGGGAATGACTTTTGACACAGGGTTTTTTCTTTTAAAGTATGGAATGAATTTCTTTGACATCATACTAGTGAGAAGAGTCTCTATATTTTCTATTCCAAAATCTGTACCATTTCTTGACTGGTTTTCAAAGGACTAATGCAGAAAGGATGATGTGAGATGTTTAAGGTTAGCTCACAACATTTCCTTCGGTTTCAATGCTTTCTGAAAGTATTCAGATGTAGTACTGTGAAAGAAGCCCTCTATTTGTAGGAGCCAGAGATATTAGCAAAACAGGTCATCTCATAAGTGAATAGAACAGGTCCAACTGCTGCAGTTCCAGGTACTGCAAACATTGGATTAACACTTGCATTCATTTCTCTGCTCAGATACTGTGGAGTTAAGAAATGCCACCTGCCCCTTGGCTATATAAGGACTTAACCTTAGAATCTGGAAACACTATATTTTTCCTTTATGTCACTAAATTTAGGATGATTTATGATGAAAGACCACATAATGAACATAAACTAAACTTCTAATTCCATGAAATTAAAGAAGGATGAGATCAGTACTTGATTTAGTGTTGTACAAAAGCAATTTATGGTGTTAAACTAAACAGATGTAGATGTCATTTGCAGCAAGGGTGCATGCACTCTACACCAAGGGCAGATATGCATTCAGGGGGACAGATTGCCCTTAAGGATTATAAAACCCCATGCAATAATGGCTCTAGGTGCATGTTGACTGTGCATGAAACCTGACAGGGATGAAACTGTGTGATGCTGGGTGGCAGGATCACTGGGGACTGGGAGGACACGTGACTCATGTGAGGCAATTGTGGGGGAAGTTTCTTTTCTCTGAGGAGTTCTGTGCAACTCAGGAGAGAAAGATTTAGTGTTCAGACACTTAGGGCAAGGACAGCAACAGTACTGGTACTGATGTGCCTGGAAAATGAAAACCATTCTGTTCTTTACCTTTTTTTTTTTTTTTTTCCCCTTTTCCTATCTTGTAATGTATTGTAGGGGGATCTGTACATCTTAGTGTATTAGAGAAGATAAAATTGGATAAAAGCAACGTGAGGTCAGGATCTCCCGTCTCTTATTCGAAGAGCATCAGTATCTCTTATGAGAGCTCTGCTATTATGAGCTAATCATCATGGAAGCCCCACCTCCACCTACCATCATTCTGGGGTTAGGGTTTAAATGTACAGAGTTAGAGAGGCAGATACAAGGGTTCAGTGCATAAGAGTGCACCTTCTCAAAAAGAAAAAAAAAGCATTTGTTTTTTGGTAGCATCTTCATGCTAAATGGTTTCCAAAGAAATATATTATAGGTATCCAGAAAGAACATGTAAACCATGAATGTTCCGGGATTTGTTTCTTGAAGCATGTTGGGTTATATAAATAGACTTTGGATTTTTATGACAGTACAGCCAATCATACTTTTTATTGCTTTTGTAGCATTATTTATGAATAGAATAAGGTTTTAGTCTCTTTTCAGTAAGTCAGAAATATTTTGTTTTGGTTAATTCTTTGGTACACATTTTTGTAAAATAAAAAGAACTATTCTGTCTTTGAATAAAACATTGATGGTAATATTCAAATAGTTACAATCAAAGAAGGAGATGTGAGCACAGCGCCTGGACAGGCCCTGCTGGCGCCCACCCCCTTCCCAGGCACACTGAGGCAGAAACTGAAAGTGGGCGTGGTGGCCTGTGCCTTTAATCCTAGCGATTGGGAGGCGGAAAACAGGAGGATCACTAGGAGTCTGAGCTACTGAGTGAGACCCTGTGGACCGTGCAAACTCTGTACCAAATACATAAAAGAAAGGAGATGTGTAATACAGCCCTGATTTTTAAACATTTAATAAGACTAAATCATTCCATAGTGGCTTGTTTTACAGTTATATTAAGTACTAACACTAAATACAGATGATTTTTGTGTAGAAACACAATTTTCATTTTTTTATTTTTAATTTGTATTACTACATATTTATAGTATGTAATGGTTACAGTCATTATGGGAGCTGAAACATATACATGATATAGGGGCTTCAGGGTCTACAGAGTCTCACTGTTTGCAGCCTCCGTAGCGCCAGGATTACATGTGCATGCCACCACATCCAGCCGAAATCGCTGTCTCAGAGTGCCCCAGAGTTGAGGCTAACATGGAACGCTGGAGGTGAACCTGGTTTGCTCTGCTGTGCCTAAGCAAGCACTTTGGTCTGCTGATACATGACAAATCGTAATACATTTCATATCCTTTACTCTTCTTCCTCCCCACCCTTCATGGCTTTGCCCTTTTCCAATTTGCAAATGATCTGTGTTGTATCACTATTTCCTACTATCTGGTTTTCATTTTATACTTTATACTTCATGTAATGAGAAATACAGCATACAGGTAACCTTGGAGCACTGGACATTCCATAAATATCCCTTATTGAATTAGCAAGGATTCTTTGGAACCAAAAAATGCATTAGATCAGTTTCAGGTATTACTTAGCAATAGCTTTTCCTATATGAAGCAACACTATACCACCAAGCTATGGGGAACAGGTGCTCAACATTATCCCCCCAAAACATTTACCTTTGTGGTGGGTAAATTTTTGCTGTCAATAATTCCTCTGGGATATTTGCTTAAACTTTTGTCCCCACACCATCATATTGCTACTTAGTCCATGCGGGGCAATGACAGCAAAAACTATAAGTGATTTCTAAAATAAGAGCTTTCCAAAATGCATATTTGCATGGGAAATGGCACATTTCTCCAGAGTCCTTGAATAATCAAAATTAAAAAATAATCAAAATGAGGAGAAGAAATCTTTCCACAAACTTTCTGTGATTCAAGGCAGGAGACAGATAATGCTTGTACCTATGAGCAGAGAGGTGCTGTACCTCTGTTGAGAAAATTAGCCAATGTTTTACATTTTTAGTGTTTGGAAAGAAGCAATTATCCTTAGAAATTCCTAACAGATGAAGAAATTCAATTGTCGTGCACTTTGGAAACATGAAGATTACCAAACTTAAAGTTTAACACAAATGGCTTTAACACAAAGAAGAAATCATTAATTTTGAAAGTAGTCTAATCCATAGAGTGGAACCACTGACAGTTTCCCTGAGTTTTCATTCAGCTGATGGTATGGGGGACCCTAGTCTAAAGTGAAGTCTCCTTTTCTTAAAAGAATCTAATCTTTTCAGATATTATTTCTTAAGTGTTTTAAGCTTTCAAATTTGACTCTGCGAATATGCTCTGTAGAAGGAGCTCATTGTATGAGCAGCTATAGCATTGGCATGGACCAGAGAGACTCTGAAAATGAGGGGTTGGTAGGAAGACACTTCTTTTAAAAAATGTATTTAGTACAAGGGTCTCATTACATAAATGGACTCATAGGGGTACTCCTGTTTTGAGCCTCCCAAGCTCTGTGATTACAGGTGCATGCCACCATGCCCAGTCTCAATCACCATCTCAGCGAACCCCACGTGGCGGGGCCAGTACAGCTTGTGGCTCTGGGGATCAAATCTAGGTGGCTGCGCTTTGCCTAAGCAGGCACTTTAGTCTGCTGAGCTATCTGACCAGCTTTTTTTTTCAATGTTTTTAAATCCACTTCTAATAGAAGACTTCAATGAATTCACAATGCTGAGAAAACAAATGGCTTGACAGGTAATAAAATTCAGCATTTGGTGATAACAAAGAAAACAATACATACACAAAGAAAAAGAAAATTTATATTGCTTTAGCAGAAAGATTTAAATGTGGGCTCATCTGAGAATAAATAATTTGTAAAATCTAGGACTTAGACATAAGAGCACAAGGTTCCTGAACTTCTCTACGTAAATCTAACATTAAACTAGACATAAGAGCACAAGGTTCCTAAACTTCTCTACGTAAATCTAACATTAAACTAAGTATTATTACTAAATTTTGACTTAGAAAAAATAAAGATGTCTCAGTTACTCTTCATTCTTTTTTTTTTTTTTTTTTTGTCTCTTTGAGACAGGGTCTCACTATGCAGTTGAGGCTGGCCTTGAGCTCACTTTTGTAGCCCAGGCTGGTCTCGAGCTCGCAATGATCCTCCTGCCTCTGCCTCCCGAGTGCTGGGATTACAGGTGTGCACCACCACGCCCGGCTACTCTTCTTTCATTGCTGGGATAAGTACCCATCACCCAAAATGAGGAAAGGAAAGGTTTATTCAGCTCACAGTCCATACTTAGCTGGCTCCAAGGATAAGTGGCACAGGGCAGAGAGCATCCAGTTCATGGCAATGGAACAGCAACAATGGCATCACAGAGAGTCTGTCTCTCTGTCTCTCTTACACTGCTTTCAGGCTTTCTGTCCAAGAATGGGTGTAGCACTCATACTCATAATCCAAGAAGTGCTAAAATCTATGCTCCTAGGGCATCACTCATATTTCCAGTGGATCATGAGTTAATCTCAAACTCTAGAAATCCCTGCCTCATGACTACAGGAGGCTTTGGGAGGACAACTAGACACAAACCATGACAAAAGCCAAGACTATGTGTATTTGGAGACTGACACCAGGAAGTGTGAATCAAAACATGTCAAAGTAGGTTTTGTAGTGACTTTAGTGCCTCAAGCTGCCTCAAAACTTCCTGTTTAATTATACCAACATGGCTCACAGTCAAAAGTACAGTCACTAGAAAGTGTTTCTTGACTCTGACTGAAAATAGTGAAGCATCGGAGTGATGGGCATACAAATGAATTTGGTAAGGCAGGGTGCATGGGCAATGATTATGAGGCAAGGAGAGCGACTTCTGTGTCTACTGCTAGATCACTGGTGAGCTCTCTGCCATGAATAATACAGTACTAGGAGAAGACAGCAGGGGAAATACAACTGTCTGAATGCAGACTTGATAGGAGGCTTATGCTTATTATTCCAGAAATGAAACTTTCACCTAAAAATTAGCTTTAGGATACAAGAAAAAAAGTCATTTGAGAGCAGACTAAAAATAATGACATAGGAGGAAGTAATCAATTTTGAAAAAATACAAGATTAATTTTAATATATTTTTAAAATCTAATGGAGTTTTTGGTTGCCTGGAGTTCATCTACAAAAAAAAATCTTAAAAATATACATTAGCAATGGTAGTAATGCACTTAATATATACTCATATGATCAGCTCTTCTGCACTGTGTCACTTATTCCACAGATGAACGCAAATTGGAATGAACACAGAAAATAATGAGGAATTGGCTTACAAATGAATAAAAATATGAAAATTAAGCCAACTGGAAAAGCAGTGAAAAACAAGTTGACTTAAAAAGTTGACTTAAAATTTTCACTGTGGACATTCCTAATTTAATAAACCAAAAAGTCCCCACATGTCTGATGGTTTTCTAGTTTTCCAGATGGTATTGCAGACATTGGGAAAAAATGTAACAAAATCTACCACAAACTTGCCAAATAAGAAAAAAAAATAGAGAATGACTCAGTATTTCAAACAAGGATATATAAAGAATAATAAATAAATAAGATTTGAGTGCTTTTATGTAGTTTATTTGATAGGGTGATAGCAAAAATATCTTTATTCTTCATCTTGTCTATTGAAACACATACTGATAAATATGAACAACAGATTGAAACAATGATAATATATACATATATATTATATATATACTCATGTAATTTTAGTTAAAATTTTAAAGGTGTGGTCATTAAAAATAAATTATTAACAATTACTTAAGGAGTGGTATTATTCTTTTAATGTTGACAAACTGGATTTTCTAGAGAATTTTGATTAAATTATCCAGTACAACATAGTTCATAGCACAGTAGTAATACTTCATGTTATTTTCCTTTGTGCTATTATCATCTAAAAATTTATAGTAAATATATCCATTACGTATGTGAAATTCTTTCTGCAAAGTTTATATAACTTAACTCTCATAAGCCTGTATTGGGAGAATTGATAGTAAATACCTTCAAGTATATGAAACTTTGCTGGCCAATAGAAATTTAAAACTTAAAAATACAAATTATTGGATAGAATATGGGGAGATTGCTCAGTAGAATACGCATTTGCCTGGAAAGCACAGGGTCCTGAGTTTAATCTCTGATAAAACACAACACAACAAAACAAGACAAAACAACAACAACAAACGATTATTGGATAAAATTCCATAAAACATTTTATTACTTAGATAAAAATATTCCTTAAATATAATGAAATGATATTGCTTCAGAATAATGAGAAATTATATTTCTATTGTATATAAACCACTTGAATATTTTAGAAAAAAAATCCACTTAGATGTAGCACACTTGTAATACATGGAAAGAGATTGTCTCGCTGGGCGTGGTGGCTCACGCCTGTAATCCCAGCACTCGGGAGGCTGAGGCAGGAGGATCGGTGCGAGTTCGAGACTAGCCTGGGCTACAAAAGTGAGCTCAAGGCCAACCTCAACTGCATAGTGAGACCCTGTCTCAAAAAGACAAAAAAAAAAAAAGATTGTGTTGGTTATGCTTCTTATTTCTGAGATGAAATACCTGACACAAGTTGAAGGAGGAAAGGTTGGTTTTAGGACATAATTTGTAGAGCTTCCATTCTATATGCAAATAGCTCTGAAGGATGGTTTCCTGCTCAAGGGCCCTAACAGAGCAGAAATAATCCAGGACATTGCTGACACAGTAGCAAACACTATGCCTGCCTTCTTCCTATTCATTTGATTTCCACCCAATCTATAAGCATACTCATAGGTGCCATTCACACTCCAGAGTGGGGCTTCCATTATTTACACCCAGATATATGGCAAATGAATTTAGATAACTTATATCCTTAATTCTAATGTCCTACACCCTAATCCATTAGTTGCAAAAAGTTCACCTATGAGAACATGGTACTTTGTGGGGACATGTAAGTACATGTCAAAAGAGAGATGTTCTTACATTTTCCAAGTATTTTTGACAAGAGAAAAGAGTTTTTCTTTTGGCTCTACTTTTTTGGTGTGTGTGTGTGTGTGTGTGTGTGTGTGTGTGTGTGTGTGTGTGTGTGCTAAAGACTGAACTCAGATCATTGCATATGCTCAACTAATGCTCTCCCACTAGCTATATCTGCAGCCCTATTTGTACTTTTGAGATATGGTCATGATAAGTTGGCAAGACTAGCCTTAATTGGACATCCCCATGCCTCTGCCTCGCAAGTAGCTGGGATTACAAATGTGGGCCACCATGCCCATACAAATTTTCCTTAGTTTGAATGTGAGATTATATTTAAGGAAAGACAGTGAATATCATGTATGTCTATATAATGACATACATAGTATATGTAGTCACAGGTTCAAAGAAGTGAAAATTAGAAGCAGATGAAGTTTCAAATCAATAATGAAAAAGTAATAATTTGTGGAATATTTCTTTTTTCTTTTGTAAAACAAATATCTTAATATACAAAATCTAGTGGAAATAATATCATAAGATATATGTAAAATTATTTTCATTTCTAAATTGGACACTTCCATAGTATATTAGCCTTCATACATAATTATTTTTATTGTTTTTTCTTTCATTACTTCTTATACATTTATTCTTTCAAATGCTAAATGTTTTGATAGAAACTCCTGTTAATTATTATTATCATTATTATTATCATTATTATTAATGTATTTAGTACAGGGTCTACAGGGTCTCACTACTTGTACCAAACTTGTAGTGATTCTTCTGTTTTCAGTCCCATAAGCACTGGGATTACAGGCATAAACCACCACTCCCAGTCTCAATTGCTGTCTCACCTCACCCCAGGGACAGGGCCAGCACAGCATGCTGGGTATGGAACCCCAGCCACTGTGTCTGCCTAAGTAGGCACTTTAATCTGCTGAGCTATGTGGCTGGCCCTACTCCTATTATTTTTAGCAACCAGCATAAAGTTCATTTCTTCCATTTATTTGATTTTTGTAATGTTTTATTTTAGACTTATGTTTCATTACAAAGACAGAAGTTTACAAAGCATGCACAAGACAATGACTACTCAAGTTTCAGGATAGAGTTTTTCATAAGTTTCCTTAAATATAAAATTTCTCATTCTGGTTCACAAAATAGCATACATGCATACAAAAAGTAATTTCTTCCTTTTAAAGTACTTTTGTTAAGATCAGTGCATAGTACAGCACTTCACTGTTGAAAAAATTAAATACAGGGAACTTGCTATAATATGAATGTCAAATATCACCCAAAGCCCATTGTTTAAAGATAGAACCTTAAAGTGGGAGGTCCTACATGGCAATAGAGCCTTTAAATGTTGAGAGGCGAAGAAGATGCTCTTAGGTCATTACGGGTATGTGCTTGAGGGGTACTTTGGAGCCTTACCCTGCATTTCTTTCTTTGCTCTTCAGAGAATCGTGTAAGAAACTTTGATCTACCACACATACCCATCATGATACGTTGCCCTAAGCCCAAAGCAATGAGGCCAATCAGCCAGAAGGTCCAGAAACTCCAGAATGGGGAGCCAAAATAAGCTTTTCTCTTCAAACACTAGCTACTTCAGGTACTTGTTACAATAATGGAACACCAGCACAGAACCTAATTTGCATTTATCAGTGTTCTGTCACAATATCTTTCATCCTAAGGAGATCACACATTATTAAAATATGATTTCTTGTTTCTTTATGGCTTTCCTTTAAAGCAAAAGTCAACAGCTGAATCACTTAAGTAGTTTTGAATTTGGCCAGAAAGGATGAGTACTTCATTTTATGACAAAAAAAAAAAGAAAATACAACTCACTTGAGGACATATACAAGACTCTGTCCTTCTTAGGCTCAAGGGTCCAAGGCAGAAAGACTTTGCTTTGAGAAAAGAGCACTTTAGGGGAAGGGCAGTTTAGGGAGCTCCCTGGGAGGTGGCTTCCTGTGCTCACCCGTCCAGGAGGCAGTGGCCTGTGCAACCACCAACAGAATGCAAAATGCCATTGTTCCTGCTCCAGCCAGCAGCAGACTTTGGTCAGCTACATGGTATGGATTTTGCAAAGGTGCAGGACTGAGCAGTTGCTGAACCAGGGCAGTCACCACGCAGGTTTTACAGGAAGGTCTAAAAAGCCAGGCAGTGTGGCCCTGAGAGGGCAATGTTACAAAACAAAAAGTGAAGCCAGGATGTTAGAAAAGCCAGGGATGTGGAATAGCTGAGGAAAGCTAAGATTAAGCAAAAATGGCTGAAGAGAGAAGCCAGGAGGGCTGTCAACACTAGCGATGTGGCAAGGACAGGCCACCAGCCCCTTGGTATTCACATCCCACCACAGTTTGCTCGGGAAGCCGGACAGAACCGTATAGGCTTTGATGTCTGCCCTGCTGAGCTTTTCTTTGAATTCACTTGTTTCCACCCTTCCTTACAAAAGAGGTATGTCCATTCTGTGTCATTGTACATTGTAAGTGTTTTATACGTTTTTTTTTTTTTTTCATTTTGACAGGGGTTCATAGTTAAGACTGCTTTACATGTTATTGGAGATTTAAGACTAGGATTTTCAGCAATGGTGAAACTGTTAGGATTCTAGAACCCCTTAGGGAAGAGCTTAATGTATTTTGTGAGTCTTTTAGAGTCTTGGGTGGGATGTTACTATGTCCTTCTAAAACCTCACAGCTGGGGCTCTCCAGAAGTGATGGGATCATGGGGGTTTAATACTGATCAATATGTTACTCCACTGATGAATTGATTGTTAAATATGATGCTTGTAAAGGTAGCTTGATTCAGAGGAGGTGAGCCATTTGGGGTGGTTAGTCGAAGCATCTATCTCCTATCTCCTTCCTCTTTTCTTTGATACCTCTCTCTCTATCTTTCTCTTCTTCTTCTTCTTCTTCTTCTTCTTCTTCTTCTTCTTCTTCTTCTTCTTCTTCTTCTTCTTCTTCTTCTTCTTCTTCTCATCCACATGACATGAGGCCAACACTATGTGTATCTACAGAGTCTATAGGGTCTCACTACATAGATGAGACTTATAGTGATTTTCCTGTTTTCAGCCTCCCAAGCACTGGAATTATAGCACACCACCAAGCCCAGTGTCAATCACTGTCTCAGCTCACCTCAGGGGTTGGGCTGGCACAGCATGCCAGGGATCCAGCCCTAGTTGCTGTGCTCTGGCTAAGCAGGTGCTTTAGTCTGTGGAGCTCTCTGGCCAGTCCCTTTTATTTTACATTTTTAAAAAATCTACCAGTGTGTACTGCAAGCATCTTCTTCTAGTACCTGTATTTTATACATGTTAGATTTTCATTAGGGAATTTTGTAGCTAGTAAATTCTAAAAATCATCATTTTGCAACTTTATGAGTTCTATACACATTGTCATAATTTCTTCTGTATTACTGTCCTCAAAAGACCTTGAACACTGTTTTTTTTTTAAAAAAGTATCTAGTAATAAATAAATAAATAAATAAATAAATAAATAAATAAATAAACAAAAAAGTATCTGCTGACTTTTGGTGTTGTTTGAAGTCCAATTTATAGATAGAAAAATAAAATCAATTTACTTCACAGAAGTTGCAAGAAGTAGAAAATAATATAGTCAAATAAAATGCAAGCAGTGCCTCTTCAGTTTGACCCATCATCTTAGCATGTGCGGTGGACTAACTAATGGTCAACTCAGAACACCCACTTGAACTGATGCATGATTCAAGAAAGATCCACCTCAGGGTTGTTGTCAAAATCACATAAAAGAATGACAGATGGCAGAGTACATGATGCTGATTTTCGTGGACAGTAAAATCCAGGTTTAATGGTTTTCCTGATACGAAATTGGCTGTTTGGATTGGAGGAGAAGGTAGGGGTCCTTGTCGACTCCTGGGATGACTGTTGTTTTCTTTGAGAGTTCTGGTATTCACCTTGATCATAGCTTCTTGGCTCCAGTGGCTTCTGGGGCAGATCCTGTATGTTGCCTGTGCAGACTTTTCAGCTTCAACCACTGTCTCTTGGGCTTTCCCCGTGCAAAGACTTGATGTGACCTACATGAGACGTTGGCATGGGCCCTGGCCCTCCTGATGGACTCTGGGGTCCAGGTTTTCGCTCGATCCTGTGGGTCCCTGGTGTGCAGACACATCTCTTCCACTCTTGCACATTTGACTTTTTGGAAGAGTATTTTAAAGTAACCTTATAAAATTTATGACCAGCATTAACTCTCTTCCCTTCCAAACTGTGGCTACAACACCTTATATATGATTATGGTTGTTCTTGGTTTGCTCACTTTTTTTTTTATAAAAAAAAAAATTGTGTACATCACAACTTTGTGTCAGGTGTATTATTTAATCTGGAATTTGAGGAAATATCTATACCCACAGTTTGTGTTGGGATTGTATTTTTTCCTCTTGTGTGTTTCTTTCTCCTTTTTTACTACAACCTTGTATTCTAAGCGACTGAGCCCAGAATCTTTGCATCGAGGTGCCTCTTATCTTGATTTTACTTTTTATTGTGAAACAAGGGCTCACTAAGTTATACAGCCTGGAATTAAATCTGCCTGCTGTGTTCTACTGCCTCATCCTCATAGCATGCTCTGATCATTAATCTATTCTACAATGGTGAGCTCAAAATTATATACTTTTCAAATCAAAATAACAAATAGTAAGCTTAAAATTAATATTATATTAATTCTCTAAGAGAAATTACAGGGATATATTGATCTGTATATAATCCCTCACAAATCTGTATAGATAGCCCATCTAATTTGTAGAGCTAAAATACTGGGAGATATTTCTATTTATATTTAGGGGCCTGGCGGGATGGCTCAGTGGTCTAAAGTGCCTGCTTGGGAAAGCTTGGGCGGCTTCAGGGACCGCGGTTCGATCCCCGGTACCACATACTGCGCCAGCCCTGCCCTTGGGGCGGGCTGAGCCGGCTATAAAAATGAGTGAATAAACAAACAAAGGTTCTGAAACAAGAGAAAAAAATAAATAAAATTTAAAAAAATATATATTTATGAAAAAATTAGAAACAAGAAAAAAATAAATAAATAATTTTTTTTTTAAAAAAGGGGAGGGCCCTCAGATTTTTTTCAAAGAAAAGCTTTAAGCCATATTCATAACATCTAGATGGGAATTATTTGTCACACATAAAGTATTACCTTACCATACTTTTAACAGTGGTTAGTCTCTGAAACAAAATGCTTATTGTTCTGTATGATACTGAATGATTTTTAATATTTGTTTCTATAGTTGTTTAGTTTAAAATAAGCATTTG
>PVJA010033724.1:0-23101 GCA_004027025.1 Myocastor coypus | reverse complement strand
CGTGGTGGCGCACGCCTGTAATCCCAGCACTCGGGAGGCTGAGGCAGGAGGATCGGTGCGAGTTCAAGACCAGCCTGGGCTACAAAAGTGAGCTCAAGGCCAGCCTGAGCTGCATAGTGAGACCCTGTCTCAAAAAGACAAAAAAAAAAAAAAAAAAAAAAAGAGTCCAGAATGTGAATATTTTTGGCTTATTCTGAGACTTTTTCTAGTATGGGAGATTCAACTGAGGGCCTTTACGCTGAGCTACACCACACCTTTCTTTTAAGACAGTCTTGGGGCTGGGGAGATAGCTCCAAGGCACAAGTGCCTGCTGGGCAAGTGCAAGGTTGTGAGTTTGAACCCTGGTCCCACCAAAAAAAAAAAAAAAAAAAAAAAAGACAGTCTTACTTACTTGCTCTAGTTAAGCCCAAACTTTTTTAAGCCCAAACTTTTGATCCTCCCATTTCAGCCTCCCAGAGTGCTGGGATTATGGGCATATACCACCACACTCAGCTTCTTCTGTTTTTTTGAGAGAGGGTCTCATGTAGTACAAGCTGGCCTCAAAATCATGCAGCTTCCATGTACTGGGTTATAGGTGTGTACAACCACATTCAGTTTAAACTTCTGGTTTTAAGACAGAGTGGGGGTAGCAGCAGGAGCAGTTGAGGTCGGGGGTTGAGGGTCTTAAGCACAAGACTGGGAGTTTAACCTTTGGCTTTGAGCAGTGAATGGCAGGACCAGATTTGTGTTTGGAAGGCCCACCCTCAAGAGAGCTGGGGGGTGAAGTGCACACCTAACAGTTGGGTGGAGCCAGAGAAGATGCAGCCCGGGCTGAAGGGACTGAGACATAGGGGCAAGCACCTGTGGGGCTGCTGTGCCGTGGTTTAGACAGCAAGGTTTTCTACTCTGAACCCAGGACATAGGAAGCGGGTGAATTGCAGTACAGATGCAAGATTAGAGATTGGTATAAGTATGGTACTCTGGAGAGTCCTGGGAGCTGAGATAAAGAACAAGTTTATATAAACATAACTATGGCCAAGCCGGGTGTGGCAGCACACTGTGTAATCCCAGCACTTTTAAGAGGTGGAGGCAGAAGGATCACTTTGAGTGTGAGGTCCGCACACAGTGAGACCACTGTCTCAGAGAGAGAGAGAGAGAGAGAGAGAGAGAGAGAGAGAGAGAGAAGAAAGGAGATAGGGAATGAACCATTAAAGGAGAGATAGTTATAGCTCAGTGCAAAGGCTGTGGGTTCACTTTCCAGCACCACAAACAAAAACTGGTCAGCATAGAAGAGCCCCATCCAGCCTGAGTGGGAGTACAGTGCCAAGAGGGGTCTGAGCTGTGCCCGGAAGCACTGGGAGGCTCTGGCAGTTGGGGCAAAGGTAGAAGTAGAGCCCCTACAGAAGACTTGGTTCTCGCTGGGCGTGGTAGCGCATGCCTGTAATCCCAGCACTCGGGAGGCAGACCCTGTCTCAAAAAAAAAAAAAAAAAGCCTTGGTTCTTAGACAAATAGCCTACTGGGGTGTTCTCATAGTAGTGAGGTCTGCTTGGATGTGGAAATGGCCAGACATCATGAAAGACCTAGACAAAGAAACTGGGGTTTTATCTATCCTGCTGCCCTTTTTAAAGGTTTTTTTTGTTTTCTTTTAAATAAACTTCATTTTCTAAAGGAAGAGGTCTCTGAGACGGTGAGGTAGCTCAGCAGTCTAAAGCATCTGCTTAGGCAATCGCAGGGACCACAGTTCGAGCCCTGGCACCACATGCCATGCCAGCCCCACCCTCAGGGCAGGCTGAGCCCACCATAACATAAATAAATAAATAAACTTAAAAAGATAAAGGAAAGCTGGGCGTGGTGGCGCACGCCTGTAATCCCAGCACCTGGGAGGCTGAGGCAGGAGGATCAGTGCGAGTTCGAGACCAGCCTGGGCTACAAAAGTGAGCTCAATGCCAGCCTCAACTGCATAACGAGACCCTGTCTCAAAAAGACAAAAAAAAAAAAAAAAAAGATAAAGGAAGAGGTCTCCAACTTGGGGGCAGGCCCAAGAATAAAGGGCTTCTGCAAGACACCCTGGGAAGGAGCAGGAGGGCTCGATCCTTGGCCCTACGGATGCCATAGTACATTTGGCTGTTCACCCTTATGTGGACCCATTTCCATCCTCCCCAGGTTTACCAAGATCCAAAATACGAAGCTGACCATGAAGCGGGATGGCATTGGGTCAGTGCGGTACCAGGTCCTGGAGGTGTCTCGGCAGCCACTCTTTACCAACATCACGGTGGACATTGGGCGGCCTCCATCATGGCCTCCCCGGGGCTGACACTGACTGACTAAGGTGCTTGGTGCCAAGGATAGCCCACCAGAGGACTGACTGACAGCGTGGCTGGCTCTGCTCTGGTGGGGGGACCCCAAACAGACTCTGGGCTGTTCTCTGAGGGTCTTCAAGGGACCTGCCAGTTGCTCATATAAGTTTCAGAACCCACTTTCAGGGGCTTGTGGCCTGGGCAAGCTCCTCAACTGTGGCCCTCTCTGGGGTCAGCCCTTCTTCCTGCCCTAATTCCCCTAGCCCAGCCCCCTCACTGTCAGGGTTGGGCCAGCCCCTGCACTGCCTCGCGGAGTGGCTTGGATTAGGTCACTCCACCTCTCTGTGCCTCAGTTTCCCCCCTTGAGTCCCCTAGGGCCTGGAAGGGTGGGAGGTATGACTAGGGGGCAATGTCTCTTCCAGGGGGAATTCTCAGAGCTGGGAATCCCCCATGCTCCCAGGGGAGGGGAAACCTTTTTCATTCCGCATTGTAGGGGGCACACTTCGGTGTGACCTCTGCTGAGGAGCAGCCCCAGAAGGGGAGCAGAGCGGGTGCTGTTGCTGCCCGGCATCTTGGGGTTGGCCTTTGCATGGGGCGGGGGCGGAGGACTTGGATCAGTCTTAGTCCCACCTCCCTGCCTCAGGAGGCAGGAGCCCCAGGGCCGGCTCGTGTTTGTACATTGCACAGAAACTCGTGTGGGTGCTTTAGTAAAAAAGTGAATGGAGCAGCTTCCTTTGAGTGTCTTGGGGTGAAACGGGGTGCCTGAGCCTACTTCAAGATGCAGGAGTGAACCTGACCAGCCATCCGGGTTTCTCCAGGCTCTGGGGTGCCCTACAAGAAAAGTTAAACTACTTTGCTGCCCCTGGGGGAGGGGTGGAAACAACGAAGTAATAAACCCAGTGGTTTCTCAGTCCTTCGTCCTGCCTCGAGGCTGAAAGCTGTACGGAGGTGAACCCAGGTGCTTGGGAAGAGCGGCTGCTTGGGGGGCTTGGGGCGCCCACTCCCAAACACCACGGCCCTGGGGTGGACAGTCGGGAGCGCGCGGGCGGGGCGGGGCGGGGCGGGGCCGACGGGTCGGGCGTGGTCTCCCGGGTGACGGCGGCGGAGGAGGTGGGCCGGGTAGGTTCGGCTGCCCGGCTCCCCGCGGCTATGGCCTGCAGCGGCGGCCCCCGAACGCCTGCCGGGCGGGAGAGAAGCGGGCCGGGAGAGAAGGCGCCGAAGGTCTTCAGAGCTGACTTGAGTAATAGAGCTGTGGAGTCCGCGGGGCCGGGTGGGGCTTGGCCGATGCTGCACTCTGATCCGCTGTTCTGTAGGCCTCAGCGGGGGATGGCAGCGCGCTGGACCTGAGCCCCCAGACTCCCCATCGCTGTGGGAGATGGTGGAGGCGCAAGTTCCGCCCGCCGAGCGTCCTGAAGTGAAAAGGATTGTGGGGGAGGCGGTGGTGGACCTGAGCCTGGAGCTGCGGGCAGAGGTGGGAAGCAGGGAGGGCAGCCCAGGCCTGCCGCACGACCCGTAGGATCCCCCAAGCCCATGGCCCTGCTGTGTGACTCTCGGGAACTTAGGTCTCACTGTTTTCCGTGCCGTCTCCTGTTTGATCCCGCCCTATCCCATCTTCCTGCTCAGGAGCAAGGTGCCCCAGCTCTGCCTTGCAGGTGGCGATGCTACAGGCACTGCTCCGAGAGGCCCGGTCCGCCCCAGTCCCCAGCTCCCACAACCTTTCTGATCCCTCCTCCCTCCTGGCACCACCGCCCCACTTGAGGGACCTTGTGCGCCAGGAACTCCGACAGCTACTCCAAGGTCTCCGCCAAAAGGCTATCCACGAGGGAAGGTGGGAACGTCAGCCTGGCCCTCTACCGGACATCAGATGGGCAAGTCCTGTCCCTCTCGAGGAACCAGGATCCTGAGGTTTCCTGACAGGAGCCCCCGTGTCTTCCTTGTGCACCTTTTGCAGGGACCAGGCCCAAGCATGGGCCCAGTATAGCCCCCGGGTCCTTCATTTTGCCTTGGAGGAATCTAGGCAAGACTTGCCTGAGCAGATGATCCAGAGGAGAGCTAGTGAACCCAGGCGAAGTGGCGGTATAGAGGAGAGCTCTGTCTGCTTCACCCCAGCCAGCTGGTGGGTTCTATCTGTCTGATTGGGGGGAAGGGAGTTGTCTTTGTGTTTTTGAGTCAAGATCTTCCTATGTAGCTCAGGTTGGCCGTGAACTCGCGATGTAGCCCTAGCCTCAGACTTGCAGTAATCCTCCTGCCTCAACCTCCCAGAGTGCTGGAATTACAGGTGTGGCCAATATACTTGGCCTGGGGCTCTTGTGATAGGGTCCTTAACATGAAAGCTGCAAAATCCACCAAGGAGACAGAATGCAAAGCTTAGAGGCAGCCAGTCTTACTGGAAAGAGAGGTTTAACTTGGGGTTGAAGTACGAGTAGAGGCTTCTCAGTCAAATGGAGAGATGAGCTTTTTGGGAAGATGGAGGACAGAAGGCCACCACCAATGGGCAGTTGTTCCTCAGGCCTGGAGAGCAGAAGTAAGGGTGTAGCAGGAGAGCTGAGGGCAGAGGGTAGCAGATAGTGTTTGCAGCTGAGGCTGAGTGAGACAGACATACAAGGGCACGTTCATAAGATGTGGGTGGCAGCGGCATCTTCCAGTTTTCATGGAACTCAATAAAGGTGGTGACCCCAGCTTTGTAGGGGGCAGGGAATGAAGCTCAGAAAGAAAAAGCAGTGTGCTCAAGGTCACCCTCAGGCAAGGGCAGCAAGGCCCTTCGCAAGCCAGAACTCCCACTGTTGACATTGTATTTTGTTGCCTGTGGGAAAAGACACAAAATTATCATGAAGTGACATCTGTGTCCTGAAGGCCTAGGGTGAGCAACCCGGGGAGAGTGATGTTGATTTCATCTGCCAGCAGCAGTCACAGGGACCTTGGTGTCATCAAGGACCAGCTGAGCATGTCCTGCATTGACCAAGTTGCTGGACACCTGAGGTGAGGCCCAGCGACTCCTGAGTATGTGCCAGCAGGAGACAGGATGGCAGGATGGGGAAGGGCTGGATGCTGAGGTGCTGGTACTGGCTGGGAAGGGAGGCTGCGTGTGGAAGGCAAGTGGCTGCAACACTAGGGACTGCTGCCAGGCATGACAGAGCCAAATAAGATGGGGAGGCAGGCACAGGGGTGGGTGTGGAGAGTGTGTGTCAGGGGCATCTGGGCCCTAGGGGTTTTTTGTTTTGTTTTTCTTTACCTTTCTGGGGATTGAACCTGGGACCTTTGCACAAAGCTACATCCCCAGATGTTTTTATGTTTTATTTTGAGACAGGGTTAGAGTTTTTTTTTGTTGTTGTTGTTTTTGTCTTTTTGAGACAGGGTCTCGCTATGCAATTCAGGCTGGCCTTGAACCTATTTTTGCAGCCTAGACTCACACGGATCTTCCTGCCTCAGCCTCCTAAGTGCTGGGATTACAAGCATGTGCCACCATGCCCAGCTGAGACAGGGTTAGAACTTAAAATCAGGTTCAGCTTCCCACGGTGCTAGGGCTGCAAGCCTGTGGTACTGTGCCCAGCTTGGGCTATAAGGTTTTTAACCAGATGCTGGGGGGAGCCACCGAAAGCCACGGAAGGGTTGTGACAAAAGTAGGAGTTGCAGGCCCCCTGCAGTAATGCAGAAGACAGGATGGTGCCTGCTGGGTGGAGCTATCAAGTGGGCAAGAAGACATATGCTGCCCAGAAAGAGCCGGGCAGCAGAGGCCAAGGCTGGCTGAGAAAGGAGAGGTTGGAGGGAGCCTGATGAGGCAGCAAGTTGAGGCCCAGGAGTGGGTTCTGACTGGCACCTGTAGCTCTGGTTCTGGGCTTCCCTGTGCCCCAGGGGCCTCCTCGAAGAGGAATGTCTCACCTTGGAGAGGAAGATCTCCACTTTGCAGGTGAGTACAGCCCTGAGCCTTCTCCAGAGCTTCTATGCCTCTTTGTCATGGGCTCTGAGATGAAAGTATCGGAATACACATGCGCATGTCAAGATTGTGCGAGTCCCACATTCCCCTCCTGTGTGCACACTTGTGTAGTGTGTGTGTGTGTGTGTGAAGCCCTAAAAGCCCAAGCTCAGTGGTTTTAGATTAACTTGCTGTATTGCCACTGGTCCGTTACTTCGTCCCATACCTGAATCCAGCTACATGCCCAACAGCACTGCCAGTCTTGATATTCAGCTAGACTGGGGCTCTCTCTGGGGGGGTTGCCTTTGTGGTGGCTGGGCTGAGGGGCTGGGCCTTAGGCTTATTGCTGGGCCCTGCCCTAGGGATGTTGGTCTCTGCCTTCAGGATGGGCCACTGACCTACCTCTCCCTCCAGCACTGCCTGGAAGCAGAGCACACTCAGGCTGGCCAGTCTTCTAAGGCAGCCCTTGAGCCTACCCTGGCAGGTGAGGACACTGAGCAGGCCCAGGACAACCTGGCTCCTGTCCCCACTTCTCAGTGGGCATGTGTTGGGAAAGCCAGGCCCTGTCTCAGCTGTGTCCTCCCTCAGAGCTAATGGAACAGAAGGCGGCCATGGAACAGGAACTGCGGGGCCCTTTGGGACTTTCCTGTGTCTCCAGCAAGCAGAGGTAGAGCAAAGCAAGCAGCCAGTGGTTGTTGTATGCTGAAGGGTCAGGCACAGCCCCCTCACAATTACTTCTTCCCATCCAGGCAACAGCCCTTGGCGTCCTCCTTTCAGGGCCTTAGATCCTTTCCTTGTCTCCGAGGAGCCACTGGAACTTGGGCCAGGCCTCCCCAAGGCTACCTGCCTACACCTCCTTTGGAGAAGCGCCCTCAGCCCAGAGGCCAGGCCACCACCTGCTACTGGAGACGGCAGCCTCAGTACAGGCCCGGGGAAGGGCTGGCTTCCACGTCAGTGTTCACTGCTACACACCGAGCCTCAACCTGATGTGGGCTTCTGCTTCTGCAGATCTCGCCCTGTCTGCCGCTGCCACCTCAGCTGCCATGGCCCTGCCCTGTGTGAGCTCTCACTAGAACCTGAAGGTGGTTTGGATGTCTGGCCCTTGCCCTACCCCCTTGCTGGTCCCTAGTGTCTAGGGATGAGTGGCTAGATATCTGTCAAAGTCTTCAGCCTTTCTCCTCTAAGGCCATCACAAAGGCTTGGCCAATAGAGGTCCCATCCCAGCCCTGACTTTTGTCCCCCAGGGGACCCAGACAAAGCACAGTAGCAGCTCAGACAGGAATAGAAATTTCATTAAAATCTATGGACTTTAAAATCCTAGTGGTGCATGGATGGGCAGAGCGGGTGGTGCACCGTTATTGCTACAGATTAGAGGCAGCTTGGCCAGTGCTGCCACTGCACAGAGGGCAGAGGATGGACAAACAGACCGTGTAGGGCTTGGGAGATGGAGCTCTGGCTCTGGAGAGGGGCTGGGTCCCAAGGCCTGGGGCCTTTTGGCACAAGAACAGGGGCAACACGTCTGGGAACACAGGGCTTTTACCCTGGTGGAAGGAGGCAAGGGATGCCGTGCAGGGTTCCCTTCCCCAGGGCTATGGGCTCAGCCCCCCTGCTGAGCAGCAGCCTCCACCTCTGCCCTCCAGAAACAAGTGCTTTGGGCCGGCTGCTGAGTCACAGCCTCTGCTGGCCAGGCCTGACAGCCAGCGTTGGAATGAGGGGCAGCAACCTTGGAATGAGCAGCCAAGTGAGGTGCAGGCAGGCCTGGAAGACAGACTGAGCCCACAGCTGGGGCAGGCTGGCAACCACAGATGATACAGTTTTTACAAAAATAATCACACAGATAAACAGGGCTTGGTGGGACAGCCGGGCGAGTAACACTGGCTTCATCCCCAGCCTTCACCCAGCCTTGGAGAGTAGGATCCAGGTTTTCCTGGGCAGAGGCTGGGGTCTATTCTGGGGTCAGGAACACTGGTCACAAGGCCGGAGGTCCATGGAGAGAACAGGTGGGGGCCAACCCAGAACCTCAACTCAGGGCAGAGGCGAGGGTATCAGAGGCCAAGGGAAGCCTGACAACCTCTCAGGACCCAGCCCAAGACCCCTCCAAAGTGCTTCGGCCCCCTGAAATCCTCCCTCTGCCTCACTGCCCAGTTGCCATCTTGGCATCCAAAGGACATGTAAACACTGGGGACACGAGCACAAATGACTGCACTAGCAGTGGTAGCCAGGGTGACAGCAGCCATCCTGGCGAGGGTGTGACAGAGGGCAAGCAGCCACCCTGTCCACTGCCTCCCCATTCTGTGGTGGGAGCATGGGTGGAAGGCCACTCCGCAGGCACCTGTGCTCATATCCGGGAATCATCTTGGAGGCGGCTGGAGCCATTACTGCCCACCATGGGGATCTGGGCCTTGTCTGGGTGCAGTGGCTGGACTTCAAAGCCGTCTTCAGGGGCAGGGGCTATGCTGGGGGCATAACGCCCAGTCTGGTGCTCCAGGAGAGCAGGGCCCCAGTCTCTGCTTGGCTTTGTGGCATTTTTCAAACGCTGCATGAGAGGCAGGCATGGTGAGTCAGAAGGGAGCTCTGAAGTCTGCCCACCCCTTATTTTTGCCTGGCCACCTGGGCAGCTCCTGGCCCTCACCTGCATGAGAGTGTCCCCATCTGTGCGGCAGAGCTGAAACAGGGCGTAGAGCGGGATGCAGATGACTGAGGACAAGGCCATGAGGAAGCCGACGGCCACGGCCCAGCCTGGGTACTCGTAGTGGTTGTAGGTGATGGGCCGGTACTGGATCACCGTGAAAATGAGAATGAACTGCAGGGGTGGGGAGGCAGTAGGGTGAGGCCAGCTCAGAGCTCCTCATAGACCCTGGCTCTGCCCCTACCGGCCCCCATTCTTCTCCAGGTTCCCGAGAGGCATTTCAGGCAGGGCACTGGCAAGTGAGGACACCTGGGCAATGAAGAAGCAGTGGGACCAGGGGCCCAAGGCATGGTGGGCAAGCACCATGGAAAGGCAGAGGTACATCTGCCACAGTCTTGGCCTGGCCAGAGAACAACCCGGGCGTGGCCACCTTTAGAAGTCAGTCATTCCCAGACTCAATTTGAATACCCTGATGCCTCCTGCGGTAAAGCCAGTCCTCAGCCATAAACCTTCGCAACATGACCGCTGGCCACATTACCCTGCCTCAATAGCTGTCATGCCACCACCTGCCCCCCTCTCCTTTTCTTCTGGAGAATCACGCTCTGCCTCTCTGGCCAGGCGGATGGGCTCCTGCTCCCCATCTGCTGCTTCCAAGAGAAAAGAACAGAGCTGGGGTCGTGGGAGAGGAAGGGCCTTGGGAGAACTTACAAAGATGATGGCGGGAGAGACAAAACGCCAGCAAATCTGGAAGAAGAGGGGTGGGGGGAACCCCAGCATCATCTGGATGTCCTGGAAGTAGTTTCTGTGCCCTAGAGAGAATGGTGTCATCAGGTGCAGCAGACAGAGTGGGCCAGCCAGGGACTGGGACCCGCCAGGCCATGGGAGCTTGGACACTTACCGTAGATGTACATGATGGACACACACATGATGCAGGAGATCACAACCAAGGAGAAGCTGGCTGCATAGTTGTCCATCAGCAGCAGCCAGTAGATGCCTGCCTGTGGGCCAGTGGGTGGCTGAGCCACGTGTGCAGGGTCCAGCTCCCCGCCCTTCTCCGTGGACCCTGCAGCCGCCACCCAGCCTTCCTCCCACTGGCTTCTCACCTGGCTGGTCAGGGGGATGCCCAGCAGGAAGCCAGCCACAGCCACAGCCAAGGTCACATAGGTCTTTTTCTGCAGGATCCACTCATTCCCCACCTCATCCACAATGGCTGTGACCAGTGTCTCTAGGAGACAGAACTGCAAGGCCCAGCCATCAGAGCAAGGGGCTGACCTCCACCCTGTCCTGCCTCCCCAAAGCCCCCCAAAGCACCTCCTACCTGAGTGCCCAGCCCCAGCAAGATGAGCATGAAGAAGAAGAGCAGGGACCAGAGTGGGGAGATAGGCAACAGTGTGAGGGCCTCTGGGTAAGCCACAAAGGCCAGGCCAGGGCCGTGGTCGGCCACACGGGACACATCCACCCCTAGATGCTTAGCCATGAAGCCAAGGATGGAGAAGATAACGAAGCCAGCATAGACGCTGGTGGCACAGTTGGTAACGCTGATGATGACGCTGTCCCTGAAGGGAGGAAAACAATGCTCAGGAGACGCAGCTGCCTCCCTTCTCTCCAGTGTGGGCCAAGAAAGGCATGGAGACAAGGAGAGTTCTAGAAATAAAGGTAGGTGTCTCCACATCCTTTTCAAGTGAGTCAGAGGCTCTCAAGTCTTCACAGACTCGGGGATACCACGGTTTCCGTTACCCCAATCTCTGTGCCAGAGCTTCTCTTCCCATTCTTAGGAGTGGAAGAGGATGGCCCGCTGCCACAGAGCCTGGCACGTATGGGTAGCCAGGCTTGGGCTATGCAGGAGGCAGGGTGTGGGCAGGTATGGGGCCAGCTGGGCCTTCTTACCGGTAACAGTTGTTGTGGAACTTGTTGTAGGATGCCATCGTGATGAGACCACCCCAGGCGCAGCCCAGCGAGTAGAAGATCTGGGAGGCTGCGTCTCCCCACACCTGCAGGGAGGTCGGCCAGTGAGGCACTGGGGGAGAGGCAGCTCGGCCAGGGCCCCAGTGCCCTCTCCACATTTCACCTTGGCTTCCAGGATCTTGTCCCATTGTGGAGTCAGGTAGTACATGATGCCTGTGAAGGCTCCTTCCAGGGTCACTCCGCGGACAAACAGGATGGTCAGCACCACATAGGGGAACGTGGCTGTGAAGTACACCACCTGTGGCGGGACGGCTCCATGGACCCCTGTGGCTCTTGCCAATTCCAGCACCAACTCCCTGCCCCCCGCCCACCAATCTTTTCTCCCCTCTCCAACCATAGTGTTCTATGGTGCTCAAGAGCCCCATGAACCAGTTGGGGAGACAGGGTTTCTGGGTGGGGACAGACCCTGCCTGGGCAGGGGTACTTGCTTTCCCTGAAGACTTGACCCCTCGGATGAGGCAGAGGAAGACGACCACCCAGGAGACACCAAGACAGCCGAGGAGGGGCAGCCGCACTTCTCCGAAGTTCCCGATGTCGTCTGACAGCTTCAGGACATAGAGCCTGAGGAAGGGGCATTGTCATTAGAGGGTCAGACCCTGCTGTCCAGAAACCATGCCCAGGAGCGGCTCCTGGGAAATGGGAGCCACTTTGGGGGACCCAGCTGGCCCAGATGCTCCCCCCAGGGCAGGGCCAGTCTTTCCTCCCAGAGTATGGAGGTCTTCAGCCCCGCTTAACCGCTCTCCCCAGAAGCCGTCTCTTCCAGGAAGCTTCCTGAAAGCATTCTGCCCACACTAGTTGACTCCATCTCTGGGAAGAGAAGGAGGCAGTGCTGTAACAGCAGCTCCTGGTACACCAGCTGTGCTCTCTCAATCAAGTGGACATTTATGTGCCAGGCCTGGTAGGTGCTGGGCACCTAGACCTGCACAAGGCATCTTCCCAGCAGGTGGAGAAAGGCAGGCAGGACTGCTCTGGGAGTGGATGAAGGCAAGGTCAGGGCAAAGTGCAACATGCACCTGAGCAGTGGCTCTCCCAGGGGAGGAAGTTAGGCGGAGGGTTTCCAGAAGAGGCAAGCGGAGCTACAGTGTAAGGAGAAGAGAGGGGAAGGGAGGGTGGGGAGGCGATCGGAGAGGAGGGGACAGTACTGGAAGGTGTGCCAGGGAAGAGAACAGTGTATGCCAGGGGGGAGGATCTGGAACTGGCACCCCAGCCTGGGCATGCTGGGAAGCTCAGGAAGACTCGAGGGAACAGGCTGGGAAGAGAGAAAGGCAAGGGACGGGAAGGGGCCAGATCATGAGGGGGTGTGGAGTCAAGGCTGAGAAAGTTGGATTTGTCCTAAGGGCAGTGGGAAGCTTGGAAGGGTTTTCTGAGCCACTCTAATGGCCTCTTCTTGGCTCCCAGACTTGCAGGGTCGCCCGCCTCCTACTGTAGTGAAGACACAGGCTGCCCAGGGGCTGCAGGCCCTACAGGATGCACGGATGCACCGGCCTACCCTGCATTCTTGGGTCACCCCTCCTGCTGTGCTCTTCCTGCTTGCTGCCTGCTGCTCTGGCCTCTTGTTCTTTAACAAGCCAGGGGCATCCCCTACACACCCCAGGGCCTCTGCTTATGCTGGCGCCTGCCTGCAGTGCTCTTCCTGAGATACCCAACGTACACGTGGGTGTGTGACCCGTGCAGTCGCACAGGGCCTTGGGCTTAGAAGGCTGGGTGTGTGGTTTAATGCTCCACTATTCCATCTTTATTTTTATTTTATTTTTTTCTTGTTTCAGAACTTTTGTTTATTTTTATGTCCAGCTCAGCCTGCCCTGAGGGCAGGGCTGGCACAGCATGTGGTGCTGGGGATCCAAACGCTGGTCCCTGCAGCCCGCCTGCAGGCGCTTTAGACCACTGAGCCATCCTGCCGGGCCCCCACTACTCCATCTTTAAAAAAACAAACAAACTTTATTTATTTATGTTATGGCCAGCTCAGCCTGCCCTGGGAGTGGGGCTGGCACAGCATGTGGTGCTGGGGAGTAAACCGGGGCCCCTGCGGTTGCCTAAGCAGGCACTTTAGACCACTGCGCTATCTCGCTGGCCCCACACATTCCATCTTGATGTTCCTAACACATCTGAACAGGTGTCTCATATTTTCAGTTTTTACTGGGCCACGTACTTTCCTTAGCTAGGCTCTGCTCCTCTCCTTCAGGTCTTCGCTCAAGTGGCCTCCTCCCCCCGGGGACCTCTGTGACCGCCATGCTTCCAAAAGCAGCTGCCCCAGCCTAGCACCTCACACGTCCTCTCTGCTGTGTCTTCATCCGCAGCACACTGTTCTTCTGTCATATCGTACACCTTACTGTTTGGTGTTGGTCATCCGCTTCCTATGGGGCAGTAGTTTATCTGGTTTGTTCTCTGCCGTGGTCCTAGTGCCTGGCCCCAAAAGGTGCTCAGCTCTCTCCTTGGTCGTGAGAGAATGGCAAAGTGGTGAGAGACTGGGAGGAGAAAGGGAGATGCTGGCTGGTGGCCAGCAGGCTGCAGTCATCCAGGCTGCCAGTGAGGAGCCAGGAAGACACTCTTGAGCCTCAGTCTCCTCCTCTGTAAAATGGGAATGGTATCACTAGTCTGAGAATAACTTCTAGATAAATGTAAATTAAATACAGGTTTTCTTTCTCTAGGGACAGCAGGCCCTCTCGGTACAGCCCCTTCAGTGGCTATCCTCCAGCTCTCTCAGCTATGTTCTTACCCACACATCAATTGTCAAATCTCCCGAAAGCAGCTTCAGTATCTTAGGATGGGAGTCACTCTGGGTGCTCACTCATGGGACGATGCTGCCAGTGCTGGCATTTGCAGTTTGCCCAGGCTACCTACCTACCCTGGCCCCCATCTTCCTCTTGGGCCGCAGTGACGGCATGGCTACCCACACTCTCTCCTCTTGCCCAGTTCCCCAGCCAGCGGGGAGTAGCGCAGGCTGGCACAATCCTCTCCAGGCTCTCAGAGGAAAGGGAACACAGGCACAGAAGGGACAGAATTCAAGAGCAGAGGGAGAGCTAAGGCCTGGTGGCTTCCACAGTGCGTTCCCACCTTTGTCCTCCATGGCACACACAGAAAAGTCCATCTATGGGCAGCTGGGCTGTGGGCTCCAGGCAGCCAGGCCCTCGCCCAGGGCTCCTGTCTGGGCACACCGGGTGGGACGCTGCCTGCTAGCACAGCCCCAGGGGCCTCTGACTGCTACTGCCGAAAGGCGCTTTCCCCCAGGGCTAGCATTCACCTGAAGCAGCCATTTCTTGTTTTTTTTTTTTTTTTTTTTTTTGTCTTTTTGAGACAGGGTCTCGCTATGCAGCTGAGGCTGGCCTTGAGCTCACTGTTGTAGCCCAGGCTGGTCTCGAACTCGCACCGATCCTCCTGCCTCAGCCTCCCGAGTGCTGGGATTACAGGCGTGAGCCACCACGCCCGGCTCATTTCTTGTTTAAAGGATTTTTATAACTCTAATTATGCATGATACACTGGTTGTAATATTTAGGGTTTTTTTTTAATTGTAAGAGTATAGCATTAAGCCGGGCGTGGTGGCTCACGCCTGTAATCCCAGCACTCGGGAGGCTGAGGCAGGAGGATCGGTGCGAGTTCGAGACCAGCCTGGGCTACAAAAGTGAGCTCAAGGCCAGCCTCAACTACACAGCAAGACTCGTCTCAAAAAGACAAAAAAAAAAAAAAAAGAGTATAGCATTAAATTACTAAGAATTAAAGAGTTTAGAAGGCTAGCTGGCCTGGAAACCAAAGAATGAGTTCTAGCTTTATTTTAGGTGGTACTATATTTAGTTTTATTTTGGACCATGTGCTTTGGAGATCAAACATTTAACCTAAGAACTTTGGAATCCAACACATTTACAAGTTGGCTCTTGATACATGACCTCTCTGGAATTATTCTCCCTTGCTTTGTCCCTCCATGTCTGTCTGTCTGATTGTCTGTCTATCTTCTATCTATAGCTTATCTCTCTGATCAGACAGCAGATTGCTCCAGGCTGGGATGCCCTCCTCTACTCCCTTACAAGTCCAGCAGTGGCTGCGGTCCCACTGGCACTGTCCTGGCCGGTGCTTGGTGACTTGCGCCACATCCTCTCACTGTACCTGTATAATAAGGAAGTAGGAATTGTAACTGCTCTGATGTAGGGACGAGCCACCAAGACTTCAGAGAGGTTTGGTGGCCTGCCAGGGCCACACAGAAGGTAAATGGCACAGCCAGGATTGTAGAGGCGTCAGCAACTCCAGAGCTGCCTAGAGACATGGGTGAGGCAGGGATCAGAGTCCACCGAGTGTCGATGCCACAGAGGCTGTGCAGCTGGGACAGTCTGGTCAGAAGTTGGGGGCCTGGAAGCAGGACTCAGACAGCACAGAGAGCTGTGAGGCAAGACTGAGAGAGGGTTTTGGGGGAGAGGCATCCGGAGGTGAGAAAGAAGGGTAAACAAGAGGACGATGTGGCCCAGAAACCTGCCCTTAGGCCACTCTCACTGCAGAGGCAGCTCTGCTCTTCAGCCCCCTTTCCTCACTCATAAAACAGTATCTTTAAAATACTATCTACTCAGGCTCCCCAACAGGGATTTTGTGCAGCTCAAACAGCACCGCACCAATCCCGGCACTCTGGGAGGCTGAGGCATGAGGGTCACAAGTTTAAGCCCAGCCACTTAGAGATCCTATCTCACAATAAAACACATAAAGGGTTGGTGATGTAGCTTAGTGTGAATGTCCTGGGTTCTATCCCCAGTACTGCATTAATTGGTCAATTAATTTAAAATGACATGGGGGCGGCTGGGGAGATAGCTCAGTAGAATAAGTACTTGCCTGGCAAGCACAGGGTCCTGAGTTCAATCCCCAGTACCACACACACAAAAAAATAACAACAATAATGATAAATAAATAAATAAATAAATAAATAAATAAAAATGACATCCTGCCACTCGTCAGAGGGTGCTGGAGAATAGACTAAGTATATCTGCATAGCTCTAGGGACCAGTGGAGCTTGGTGCACACAAAGCCTGGCATAGTCACTGCTGTCCAGATTCACCTTTGAATTCCAAGCTTTATTTTTATTTTATTTTATTTTTTGTTTGTTTATGTATTTATTTTTATGGCCGGCTCAGCCTGCCCTGAGGGCAGGGCTGGCGGAGCATGTGGTGCTGGGGATCGAACCGCGGTCCCTGCAGCCGCCCAAGCTTTCCTAAGCTGGCTGTTTAGACCACTGAGCAATCCTTCCGGGCCCCTGAATTCCAAGCTTTAAATCTGGATATCTACAAAGATAATAGTAGGTGCTCAAGAAATGGGGAGTGTGTGTGCTAGGTCTCCCTCCTTAAGGAGAGCACTCGCTAACAGCTCTCATCATAGGTCACTTCCAAAATTTTCCAGGAGAGGGCAGCAGTGAGCCACCTTGTCCCAGAACAGCCAGGTCCAGGAAAGCGTTCTTTAGGCAGGCATGGCACTGTCCCTCAGCTAGCCATCCAGTGGGTCCTCCAGCTGGATCTCGCTGCACACTATTCCCCTTGATTTTACCAAACAATCTCCAGAGCTTAGGCCCGGCAGGATGGCTCAGTGGTCTAAAGCGCCTGCTTAGGAAAGCTTAGGCAGCTGCAGGGACTGTGGTTCGATCCCCGGCACCACATGCTGGGCCAGCCCTGCCTGCAGGGCAGGCTGAGTCAGCCATAAAAATAAATAAACAAACAAAAGTTCTGAAACAAGAAAAAAAAATTAAAAAATAAAATCTCCAGAGCTTTGTCCTGGGTGGTTCACCCAAGCTGGGAGTCCCTGGTAGACAGGGACAGGTACCCCTGGAGCATGGGGGCTGAGGGCAGTAGTATGGGCGTGGCCTTGTGCTTGCAGGGCTTCTTGGGAAGTCCATCATCCTTAGTCTAGATCACGCTCTCATCTGTACTATGTCTCAATCGCGTAAGACACCGAACTAGGGAATTATGCGCTTGGCTCTCCCATTGGATGCGAGCTCTGAGAAGGCTGTGGCTCCTTGCTGTCTCCTCTTTGAAATACTGTCCCGTGACTCAGTGAACCTGCCTCTGCCTCACTGGGAGGCAGCAGCTGGATCCCCAAGGGCAGTGACCACAGCCTAAGCCTCTGAGAGTCTGTAGCCCACCTGTGGGTGGTCCTAGGAACCTGGTCCTTCCAGGTTTGAGTGCTCAGTGGACCTGCTGTGACCCCAGTCTCATGGAGGTGCATCGCCCTCACTTGGCTCTCCATCACACGTCAGAGAGGCCTCCATCCCTTACCTTGGCATGGAAGCCTGTGCCGTAAGATGCCTGATAGTCCTGCTCTCGTTAGTATTCCAACTGCCCCCAGTCCCGGCTTCAGTCTGCTTCCTCCTGGCTTCTGCTCCCCTGCTCAAGTCTTTCCCAACTCTCAATTGCCTTCTTTCCCTTTTATGGGTCTCCCCGCTCAGGTCTAACCACTACCCCGCTTGGTGTTCACCGTGGCCCACCCATGTCTGTACTAAGGCACCTGCTTACCTACCCCGAATACATTAGCTGCCTGTCTCCACACTGGACTGTGAGCTCCTCAGGGCAGGGACCTGAACACTGACACCAGCGCGGGTTGCAAGCTGTGGTGGAGCAGCTGCTGTGGTTTGTAGAATGCAAGGAGGAGGCCTCCTCCCCTCCCCCACAGCACTGGGCCAGGGGTTCCCAACAGGACTCCTGCTGCATCCTCTATCTACCCACTGGGGCAAGGGGCTCCAGAGCACCTCCAGCAGCAGCTGCTCTTCAGCTGGCTCTGAGACATCAGCCTCTGTCAGTGCTGAACAGTGTGCCAGTCTGTCTTGATCCTGGTACCCCTGGCTTAGTGAATGTCCATGGGTTCTTGGGCTCTGAAGCCCTAAGTCTAAATCTAATTCTCTCACATTCTCTATGAAGGCAGTGACCACTAAGGCCACCTCAAGGCCCAAAAGATTCCCCTATATCTGTTATGCTTAGCAGTCAAGTAGGCTCCCTCAGCATGAGGCCTAGCCTCTGCTCATCTGGGCCCCAGGGCCTTTGCACGGGCCTTCTCACCAGCATGCACCCTTCACCCTGACTCTCCTCTGAAGACTTGCCAGGTTTCTGGAGCCTTCCCTCGCTGCTACTCAGTTGAGATTCTCCAACCTCCCGTCTTTCAGGTGCTCCATGTGGTAGCCTCTTCTCCCCTGACTTTCTATCTCTGGCACCCATCCTAGCTGGCAGCTGTGGCCTGATGGGGAGAAGAAAGATGGGGTTAGCAGCAAGTTCCCCAGCCTGGGTCCACCTGGGGCCTCACCTCCAGTACTCCTCGCTGGGGCTGGTCCTCTTTAGGGTGTGGTTGAGCAAGTGGGAGAGGTTGCCAGACAGGGTATCAGGCCGGGAGCCATTGGTGAGGTTGGAGGCATCCAGCACCCCGACGCAGTCAGGTGTGTTCCAGGGGTTATTGCAGTAGGCCCAGGGTAGCACAGGCGTCATGGATGAGAAGAAGTAGTAGAAGGCGATGGAGATGACCACGTTGTAATAGATGCCGATATACGTGGAAACCACCATCATTCCGTAGCCCACACCTGGAGAGCAGAAAGAAGGGGCAGCTGTCAGCTGCTGGAGGAGAGCTTCACACATCTGGCAGAAGGAGGTGAGGCTGACAATTTCTAAGGCTCAAGGCGTAGGCTTTGATGGAAGGCCTTATCGGGGACAGGTCAAGGCCTTGACAGGGGCAAGTGCAGGCCAAAGGAGTTTTGTGTACATACCTGGCGGGAAGGGAGGGTGCAGGCCAAGTAACCATGGATACCGGCATGGGTCCATGGCCTTGGCCATTGATGTGGGGTTTAGGGTCAGCACTCAGGCCCCACGGGGGACGACAGTGTTTGTACAGATGGGCAAGTCAGCGTGGCCTCGAGTCATGTGCGTGCATGTGAGTGTGCATCTGTGTGCAAGCATGTGTGCACAGATGCTCCTCCCAGACCTCACCTTTGAACATGGGACTGATCTTCCAGACCCCCAGGCAGCCCTGGCTTGCAAACTGGCCGAAGGAGAGCTCCATGAAGAAGAGTGGGATCCCACAGAATATCAGCATGATGAAGTAGGGAAACATGAAGGCTCCTGATGGAGGGAGAGGCAGAGCTCAGGACGGGCATGGAGAAACCTGCCCCAGGCTCCTGCTCCTAATCCAAGGGCAACACTTCTGTGTTTGGGTTGGGCTAGAATGGGGCCATGCCAGCGTTGAGCAGGGCCTGGGTGTAAAGCAGACCTTAATCTGTCTTTGAACTTGACAGAGTTCCTCAGGAAGTCTGCTCTGGACCAAATCCAGTCCCAGAGCTGCCATGATTTGATGATTTAACTGATTAATTTCACAAACATAAATCATTGGGATCATTAAGTATCTCTGAACCATTTTGGTGAGAGGCAGTTACAACATGGGGAGATAACACGGGGGAATGCTGGGGAGCTGGGTGCTTTTCTCCCTTTCTCCTCACACTGAGGAAGCAGGCCAGCAGGGACAGGCCCAAACAGCAGGCTGCCCAGGTGGGAGGGACTTTGGTCTGCACCGTCGGCAAAGGTGCCTATGCCAGTGACGGGGGCGAGGAAGACCAGGGCCAAAGGCCAGCCTCCATCTGCAACAGGGTCTGTGCCAGGGAAAGGGTGGCCAGGGCCCTGATGGGTGGGCTCTACGCAACTGGGTGGTCCCTGCCCTGCGCCCGCTGGGTACCTCCCCCGTTGCGATAGCAGAGGTATGGAAAGCGCCAGACATTGCCCAGGCCTACGGCATAGCCCACGCTCGTCAGTACAAACTCGATCTGGTTGCCCCAGTTGCCCCGTGTGAGTTTCTGGTCCCTCTTGGTGGCCTCGCTGGGCACAGCACCATTCTGTAGGGACAGGAGAGAAGCTACCATCAGCAAGGCATTAGCGTTCCGTGTCTGAGCCTCTGAGCCTCCCCAGCAGGGATACCACGGACCCTTCTAGGGTTTGCCCTCTGCTGGCAGGAGCTGCAGACAGGCCTGGCAGAAAAGGGGAGAAGGGAGGAGCAGCTGCCAGTGGGTGCCAAGCAGAGCCTCCTGCACCGGCCCCCAGCATGCTGTGCCAGATGCACCAGCCCACCTGAGGAGCTGCTGCCAATGTCTGGAGGTGGAACACTGAAGAGGGAGCTAGAGGGGAAAGCCCCCAGCTCCTCTAAAATCTCCCCTCTCCCCTCAGGGTAAGGATCTGGGAGCATCTGAGGCTCATACCAAGCAGCCAAGTCAGGCTGGGTACAAAGGGGCCTGTGTCCAGACAGCCCCCCCACCCGCTGCCTACCACATCGCCAGGCTGAGCACGCTGCCCGTGGGCAAGCAGTGGCTAGACCCTTCCTCCAGCTGAAGGCTTCTTCCTGGGGCACAGGGTGGGCAGCGCTGGGGGGACGGGGCGGGCGAGCAGCTGAGCTGGGCCAGACCTGGGGAGGGCATTGTGGGACTCAGGAGGAGAGCCCAGCGAAGCCTCTGTGTTGCCCATGACTGGGGAGGGGCCCTGGAGAAGCTGACTTAGAGTTCTGGGCCAGGAGTTAATGGAGGAGGCCAGAGCCTTAGGCGCCATGCTAGACTTTAAGGACAAACCCTGCTGGAGAAATAGAGGGAATAGTTCCAGAGAAGGATGACAGGAGAAGGGTCTCTGAATTGTGAAAGGGATCAAGATGTCTGCAGAAGGTCAAAGGTGAAGGTCACAGGAACCCATGAGAGGTTGTGCCCCAGGACCTCACTGAGGACAACCCAATGCGGAGCTCCAACCTCACAGTCTGACCTGGCTCCAAAGTCCCTTAATAAGTGTGAATGTACCCTTTCCTCATGCCCCTCTACAGTGAACAAAAGGCCCTAACCAGAGCCTGAGGGACCTGGGAATTTTACAAAGGAGATGCAGGGAAACTGAGGGCCACCAGCAGAGAACACTCGAGTGCCAGAAACAGCCTCCCAGAGATGGGCTGTGCCCTAAGAGGAAAGAGACAGGAGACCCAGGACCCTGGAGCAGGGATACAGAGCATAGCCTCTGACAGACAACAGCACACCCTCAGACACCTCGAAGGACAGCAACTGCCCCACCAACACCAATAAGTGGGGGTAGGGAGGGGGGCATCCGTTACCAGACTCTGATCCTGACAGACAGGATTGGCTGTACTGGCCTCCAGTGTCTTCTAGAAAGGTCCATTTGGGACTAGACCCCAATGTCTGGCAGATTGGGTGCCACAGCACAGACACCCTTGTGGGGTCCACCCTGTGTACCCAATTCAGCACTTCCTGGGCAGACCAGCTACCATGTTGTCTGCACAGCCCCCAGAGCAAAACAGCAGGCTGCAGATGTCTGCATGAATGCATTCATTCATTCATTCATTCAGTCACTCACTCATACATTCAAAATTCATTCATGTGGGACTGGCAAGATAGCTCAGTGGACTAAGTGCCTGCTTTGGCAAGCTCAGGGACCAGCACTAGGGAGGCTGAAAACAGGAGGATCACCATGAGTCTGAGTTGCATAATGAGACCCTGTACCAAATACGTAATGAAAGAAAAAAAAAATTCATTCATGCAGTGTTGGAGATTTACAGGCCCCTATTATGTACCAAGCAGTGGCAATTCAGCCAGCAAACAAAGCAGAGCCCCTAACCAGCAGGAGCTAGAAGTCTGGTGGTAGAGAAAGCCATGATAAAGAAAACACCTGAGCCAGGCAGGGTGGCTCACATCTGTAATCTCAGCACTTGGGAGGCTGAGACAGGAGGATCAATGTGAGTTTGAGACCATCCTGGGCTACCAAAGTGAGCTCAAGGCCAGCCTGAACTACAAGAAAACACCAGCCGGGCGTGGTGGCGCATGCTTGTAATCCTAGCACTTGGGAGGCTGAGGCAGGAGGATCATATAAGTTTGAGGCCAGGGGTCCGGCGGGATGGCTCAGTGGTCTAAAGCACCTGCTTGGGGAAGCTTGGGCGGCTTCAGGGACCGCGGTTTGATCCCCGGCACCACATGCTGCGCCAGCCCTGCCCTTGGGGCCGGCTGAGCTGGCCATAAAAATGAGTGAATAAACAAAGGGTTCTGAAACAAGAAAAAAAATTATTAAAAAAAATAAGTTTGAGGCCAGCCTGGGCCTCAAACTTATATGAGTAAGCTCTAGGCCAGCCAGAGCATCATAGAAAGACCCTGTCTCAAAAGGACAAAAAAAAAAAAAAAAAAAAGAAAACATGAATAATTCTATGTGCACATAAAAGGGATTTTCTCAAGGTCACAGAGTATGGATGAGCACACGGAGGAAGGGCAGGGCAAGATGAAGGCCTCCCTAGTGAAGAGCCACCTGTGGCTCTGAGAGGCCTCTGTCACGTGCATGCTGCTGCAGAATCTAACCTAGCATGTTGACACTCCCAGGACCTTCCTCGGGCTGGGTGTAGCAATGCCACAGGGCCAGGGGCCTATTTTCCAAAGGGTGTGAGGTCTGCTTGGGGTGGCTTATCCACTCCTGAACAAATATCACCACATAGGGCTCCTATATGTTGGCCCTACAATAATACTTCTATTCTGTCTCTGGCTTGTTTACTTAGGGGTACAATGCCGGATTGTAGCAGCTCTAGAGTCCATGGGTGGGGTTACAGGGCAGTGGTTACAGCTGTAACAGGGACAACAGAGGGCCTACGATGACTCCACGGTCAGAGCGAGGGCAAGGCTCCTGGAAGAAACCCAGCTGCCCAAAGCTTAATATGCAAGGCCTTTCTCCTGGCCCAGCTGCAGGAGTGACAGCCCTCAGGCCCACCAAACAAAGGCAGAGGGACCAGACTTAGATCTTTGAGGTTCATGCTTCCTGGTATGGAGGGCAGTAGAGGGTGGTGGTTCCTCAAGCCACCTGCCACAGGCAGTCGCCTGTCAGAGTCCTCCGTGGCCAGCCACTGCCCTGCTAGTGAGCAGCATGCCATTGAGCTGTGCACTGAGTGGTCCTGCTGTGCCATGCTAAGCAGAAGGTAGACACCCAGGACATGGGCTACACCGGGTGGGTGATCTCGGGCTGCTGTGCGCTCAGCAACCCGGCTCTGGCAGGCCAGCTGAGTGCAGAGGAGTCCTGCAGGAGCCACCTCTGTCTTCTGCCAGACCCTGAATCTTTGCACTAACCTGCCTTGGCTGTGGGAACCATGCTCTGCCTTCCATTTCGGTGAGATCTACATTCAGGCAACTTGGCCAGTAGTCTGAGCTCTCACTGGAGGACAGAGCACACCCATGTTTCTCCCAGAAAACCAGAGAAGAATCGCTAAAGGCTTCTTTCTGTAGAGCTTTCTGTTTTTGTCTGTTTTGTTTTTTAAAATATTTATTTATTTATGTATTGTTTCAGAACTTTTGTTTATTTATTTATTTA